>CAJUYI010000749.1:71063-81355 GCA_910591695.1 Galerucella pusilla
AATGTAGATTTAACAAAATAAAATTGTTTGATTTCATAAAATATTACTTTTTTTTTTAAACTTTCCAGTTGAGTTTTGATGTAACCAAGCCTGCTAGTTTTGTTTATTTGCCGTTTTATATGTATCCTGCAGGAATTGTGTATTCCGACCAATATAGTATACCAACCATTAAACAAGACGAAAAAGAATTTATTATTTTATCCTTAATTTTCAGTAATTTTGTCATTTTAGTGATAATATAATGTTTTCTTTGTTAAGTGTCAACACCATGTGGCATTCTTATTTTTAATAGTGTGTTGAGAAGTACAGATGTATTATGTTCAAAACTCTTTTATTTTACTACATGTCTGAGTATTCGGATTCAACAACGTAATCTTGAGTAACCTCTTTTGAATAATGGAAATTTGTAAATTATACTACTAACACAGCCATTTGCACCAGTCTTAGTAAAGTTGTGGTCAAGTTTTAATTACCAATTAAATTGAAATGTTCCTTGCACCATGACTCTTATTCTTAAGTTAACGCTATAATTAATAGTTAATCTAATCCACAGATAAGGTAGGGTTTAACAGCCATTTGCACCGGTCTTAGTTAAGTTGTGGTTAAGTTTTAATTACTAGTTAAATTAAAATGTTCCTTGCACCACGACATTTATTCTTGAGTTAACGCTATAATTAATAGTTAAATCTAATCCACAGATAAGGTAGGGTTTAAGATATATAATTATTAATTAAAGTTATGTCAATATGACAATCAACTGAAGTACTTGGCGAATTTGCGAGATAAATTCCTATTTCAATAAAATATGGATTTAATGGATTTTGAAGAAGATGAATATGACCTGGAAATCTTGGAAGATATCAGAGGGAAAATTACTTTCATTTTAAGCAACAACTTTTAGAAAAAGATTTCTTTCTTATTATTTGTGTAAAATCGTTTTAAAACATCTACAGGTCTGTAACTTTCTGATGATGGCTTAACCGCCGAAAGCGCTTTGCAATTTTATAATAAAAATTTTACACAGAATACAAAAATGTTTTCTTGACATTTAGTCATGTGTACTCAGCTATAAAGATATTCACTTTCTGATTGAGCATTAAACTCCACCACAATCTTTGTCCAGGCCTGTCCCTTATCCTTCCAGCTTAACGCACCTGCACGTGAACTCTGTAACAGAATAGAAAGGAAATTTTTTTTTATGCTAGGAACACAAAACAGTCTAACCCACAAAACAGTCCAACCTTTATACTGTTTTGTGGGCTAGACAGTTCTGTGTTCCTAGCCTAGAAAGAAATTTCCTTTCTATTCTGTTATGGAGTTCACGTACTGTTTCCTTGCATTCTATTATGTACTTGTAGGTACTTTCTTATTAAATTGAAGCACATTATTTTCTCACTTGGAAAAAAGAAGGTTGTTGATCTTTTCCTCATTCTGCTCATTTTGAAAACTCCTACCTTTTGTTTGGGTAATTTTACAAATATAAATATCTAATAGTTGTCATATTTGACACCACTATTACCAACAAAATTGCTGTTTTTCAAATTATTCCTAAATGTCAAGATACCAACTTGCACCTAACAAATAATTTACTAACCAGTACCTTAACCACAAATGGTGCAAAACACTTCACTTTTAATCAATGGTTAAAGTTAATCATGAGTTACTAAAGCCAAAAGATAACTGCAACCGGTGCAAACAGCAGTAAGATATATAATTATTAGTTAAAGTTATGTCAATATGACAATCAACTGAAGTGCTTGGCGAATTTGTGAGATAATTTTCTATTTCAATAAGATATCGATTTAATGGATTTTTGAGAGAAATTTGTTGATCTTTTCCTCTTTCCGCTCGTATTGAAAACTCCAACCTTCAGTTTGGGCAATTTTACAAATATAAATATCTACTAGTTGTCATATTTGACACCACTATTACCAACAAAATCGTTCTTTTCCAAATTATTCCTAAATGTCAAGATACCAACTCACACCTAACAAATAATTTACTAACTAGTACCTTAACCACAAATGGCACAAAACACTTCACTTTTAATCAATGGTTAAAGTTAATCATGAGTTACTAAAGCCAAAAGATAACTGCGATCGGTGCAAACGGCAGTATAATATATTATCAATAATCCAAATACCATTTTCAATGGTAATAGTATATTATTCAACAAGCTTATAATTATGGCTATTATTCACGAAGATTCGTTTATGTCGCGAGCGGCAGGCGAGTGACATATAACACCTGAGTGAATAATAGCCATTATATGCGAGTAGAATACTATACTTTGTTTACGACTATGAATTATCTGTTGAGGTATACATTTTTTTGCCAAACTAAAACGCTATAGTCTATTACATTTATAAAGCTTATTACTTGTTATGTTATTGAATAAGTATTCAATTCACTGTCTGATTCACTTTCCATATTGAAATTTCTAATAATATCAATCAAACACCAGTATAGTCATTGAAATTCTTGCAATTAGCAATAAATCATACATTCAAAACGTCAAACGTCATTTTCGCTTTTGACATACATCATACACACTAGACAAAAAACTGCATATAAAACGATCTACTCCTATATATACAAAATCTTGATACTATCATATATAAAGTCTTCACAGCACAATGGTTTAGGGCTCTGACCTAGAATAGCGCGGCATTTTAGGCATGGGTTGTCCTTGGTGAATCGTGGAGAAAATTTTTGTTTAATATATTGTGTCGTTCGTATAATTAATCTTCAATATATTCATGTGTCATGTGACCTTTCCATTATCCACACCTATTCACTGGTGAATAATGTACATCATTATACTTGAAGAAGCACACGTAAAATGTTAAAATCATCAAATAGTCGTGGACAAAACATTTAATTACTTAACATTGAATATTTTTCTTATATTTGATCGTAATGTTTACGTTGATATGTGGTTATGTTTTCATGAACAAACTTGTGCCTTTCTTGCTAATATTTTTGCCTGTCCCTTTTCATGAAGAATTTTTTCAACGCCGCTGTCACATGCTTCTCTCGGTGTCTCGCATTTTCTCTAATTCATATTTCTTGGTATCATAACTATTCCTAAATATTTAATATACAGGGTGAATCACGACCAACGGGATGGATGTTTATAGCGAAACGGTAAGTTTTAAAATGTTTGTCACTTTAGTAGTTTGTACATCCATGTATACTTTGGCAAGTTTATCTGAAACCGTGAAAGGAATGCAGTCGAAAACATTCGACATTGCCACCTTTAATTATGAAAAAGCTAAAGTGCTAACTATGTAGTGATTATAATTATAAATGGGTCTTTTTATTATTAACAATATTGAAGATATGATTGAACGTTAATTTTATTATGTGCTTATTTCCTTGGATTTATTCTATTAACATTATTTTTTCAATTTATGAATATTAAAAAATTAACACTTTTCCAAATTTGTTATCGGTTTTTTGAAGCTCTGGCAGCGTTGTACGAAAACCATAATGACCACACCCTCCGAATTACATAATTGGTGATTTGTATCGACCAGCTGACTTCTTATTGGCAAGCGCGTGCGTGAGATCTTCCCTCTCACTTCGTCAATTGACTGATATTGATTTATCCTGTGGCGTTGGTATTGTCAGTGACATTTGTATTTTCAGTTTTACTTGGTAAAATAGGCATCGTACGTCATTTGTACGTTTGACAGATAGGCGCCATGTTTTTCCTCGCCTCTTACCGATGCCGCATAGCTTCAGATAAACTTGCCAAACTATAGGCTACGTTATAAAATTATTTTGAAATATACTCAGGATGTTTCAATTAAGTGTGACGTATCAAAGTTATATTTTTTTTATGGGACACCCTTGTGTCCCATAAATGAAATGTTTGGTGACAACTACACATTTTCTAATTTCCTGCGCACCTTGGATTCGTTCAATTCAAAAGTATATGGAAGAAATGCCATGGATTAATAAATTCACACTGAAATGTGTGTTATTTTGAGACTTATAAGTATGTGGAAAACAGAAAATGTCATTTTCCTATAGTGTAACTATTGTTAATGTGATGACCCATATTTTTAATCCCTTTGAAGGAAAAAGCCGCCCAATGGCGTGCATAAAACTTTTTTATAAATTCGAATATTGTGAAATAATGCTTTTCAAATTTAATTCAAACTAATATAGTGGATTAAAATTAACCTGCATAAAATTTGTAATACAATTCAAGGTCATCACATTAACATTAGTTACACTATACTATTGTTTGTAACCTGTTTATTTTTAAAAATATCAAAAAATAATCTAGAGAAATTTTATTTTGTTTGACATTTCTTCCCTTATTCTGGGACGTCTCGTGTCGTCAAGGAAATTATCAACTTCTTTTCCTTATATTAGGACCTGTGTTTCATGTATAATTTGTGCAGTATATGCTAAATACAACGATGTAACATATTTGACTATTTTTGACATCCATCTTCAATAAAAGTCTTACGACTTGAAAAAGTTCTTGTGGATCCTATTTTTTTGGATTTTAGCTTCAGACATTCATCATCTCTACACACTTTTGTTGCTTCCTCTAGTTGGATAATACAATTTTTTGTCAGCTTGAATGTATGAAAATAATCTTTTTCCCTTTTCCTTAAGTTAAATAATTATTTAGATTTAATTGGAGTACATAATTGTATATTTAGGTTTATCTTTATGAATCATAATAATGGTACTCTGAAAACTAATTTTCAGTAATTCATTGCATTATTCTATTGTTCTACTCGATTGTTTTCAATTTCTATAATATTTTGTATATATTGATATCTAATTGCTATAGTAATTTTTTGCAGTAAATTCAATATTTGAACCCAATCCGTATTTTGTTATTGATTGAATTAAACTTGATAATGTAAATACATTAGTGTTTCATTTATATATATTTTATTGCTATTTGTATGTATTTCGTAATGCATAGTTAGAGTGAATTGAGAAATTGATTTCCTACAAAGTGGTTTGGTGAAAATATCATCTTTAGAACTAATATATTATTATCATCAGACTGAACTGTTTAATATCCCTCGTCGGTCATATTTTAAAGGAGAAGGACGTATATTTATAATAAATTAATAACATTATACAGAGTGGAAAGTCTAACTGGAACAAATTCTGTAACTTGATAAATGAAGGTTTATCGTAAAATTCCTGAAACACGTCAATTTTTAATGGGCATATTAGAAATCTTTTCAATTACCTGGAGTGGCACTCTGTAATTTATTTTTTTAACGAAAGCGAAAAGAATAATGAAGCGAGAATATCTTTATCCCTATCTTTGTTAGTTCTCTATAACCACATCTTTTCTTTGACGTAAATGGTTCCACAATCCTCGTGTCATTGTTTCATATAGAGATATTTTTATTCAACATTCTTTGGCCCAATAACGGCAGATCTGTTGACATGCTCATGTAATATGAACGTAGCTTTATCAGAAAACAGCACCCATTCCAAAGCAATTTGTCCACCATCATTAGAAGCCATAAATCGTTCGTAAAATTCGAGTCTACGATCAGGATCATCTTCGTTAAGCTCCTGCAAGTTTTGCATCATATAATGGTGCTTTTTGGCTTCTTAAAGAATTTTTAAAAAATTTGTGTGACTGACACCTTGAACGCGAGCAATTTTCAATAATAATGTTCACTGGGCTTCTTCGTCGACTTTTAAAAGCTGTGGTCGAGGAGCATCCCTCACGTGGCCCTAATCCCGATATTGAGTTTCAATATTGCCAATCGTACTCCGATTAATTGAAGGTAATTCTGGATGAACTTCAGAAAACAAACGAGCGACTTCAGCCTGTGTTCGACTTCTGTCCCTATATCCTATCAACATTAAAATTTCGATACGATGCGTCTCGGTTAAATAGGGCATTTTCTTTTTTTTCGTTTTTTATTTAAACGTTGAAATGCATACAAGTGCTAACTAATCAATCACACTTAGTTCAAATTGACCGAAAACTATCGAGCAGGTTTTTTATTGGGCTTATCAAGTAAAAATAGTTATTTTCCTAACAAGTTTGGAAAGTGATACTGTCCCGCACGCGACTGCAGTTGACCCGAAAGACGCGGAGCGGTTCAAGGGCGGAAAAGACACTTTACGCGTGAGTCAGGAACTTTAATTTTTCTACGACGGTATAGGCAAACCATTTTTCGAAAACATTTTCATTTCAACATACATATACAAAGCTTCAACTGAAAACTAATTATAAATATCAATATTAAAAACACAATTTGTTGCGTTCTGTAAATTACCTGAACTTGCCAGTCCAGTGGAGTTATTTGGTGTAAACTGGTAAGTGGATGACGTCGATGAGGATAGCATCGGTTGCAGGTCGCATAAAGATGACGATCACGGTGACGGCAACGGTTTTAAGTCATATGTAGATGAAAGCATTTTATTTGATTTATTTCTTAAATATTCATTCACCTGTTGTAACAATAGTTGTAACTTACGAAGTACAAAACTATCTAATAAGGTCAAAATTTGCGTAATTTTACTTTACCGCACTAGTGCGGGAAAGTGACACTTTCAAAACTAAAATGCGTGCGGGAAAATGGGTTAAAACGCATGGTCGTAGAAAAAAAATGTACCTGTAATTTCAGTAAATATTTTCTTATTTCATTTTTTTCACACATTGCTAATTGAAAAATCTTTCAAATGAACAATTAATCAACCTACACTTCCATTAAAAAAAACTTGGGGTCTCTGCAACTCCTCAGATGATTAAAAAATCTTTTTGTAATATGCCTCATTAAAAATAAAAATTGACGAGTTTCACGAATTTTGCATAAACCTTTATTTATCAAGTTACAGAATTTGTTCAAGCTAGACTTTCCACTCTATATAATTATAATAATATTAATAATACGAAGCGAGCCAAAGGCGAGTTTCGTATGGTTAATGCCAATGTATTAATAACCAATACATGAAACTTGCATACACTTTTTTTTCTACGAAAAAGAAATTTGATTTGAAAAAAAATATAAAAAAATGCACAAACCGGGTCTCGAACCACCCTACGGGACCACATTAAACTAATATAAAACGTATATAGGTATGTTACTGTTATACAAAATTAGTAATAAATTATTGTAAACAAAAATTAAAAATTAATAAGTTTAAATATGTATTTTTGGTCTGGTGCTCGACATTTATTTTGGTCTTTTCTCGACATTCTACAGAAAATATTGGGTCTGCCTACTTGGTTATTGAAAAATCTAGATCTCTATTGGTCAATGAGTATCATTATGAAACTGAAAATTGGCATTTAATTGATAATTTATAGTATAGAAGTAGAAAAAGCTTATATTTAGAATCATTTATTGAAATTTGTTAATTTTGACTTATTCTTGTCCAGCTTTTTCAGGCAGTTTTGAAAACTGATTTTCCTATTAATTTCCCTTAATCGTTACAAAAAAAAATAGCCTTATATTATAAAACAGTATTAAATGACACTAATAACAGTAAATTAGTGGGTAATAAAAATTCCAAATAAACGAAACAACTCAAATAAAATTGAAATTGAAACACCTTGTATTGCATAAAAACACAACGAATAGAAAGATTGGTGAGAGATGGGTGTAAATTTCTGGTTCCCGCGTGACGTAACTGCGCGGCTTGAACGGAATTTGGAGTAGAAATCAGCATACCGTGAGTAAGTGTATCGTGCTCATGACTAACATCTTACATCGCTGCCGATAATTACTCATTGCTTTGATTCGTGCAAACTTGTTCGGTTCGTTTTTTGTGTTTGGTGTTAAAAAATCGTGAAAAATGCCTAAAAGGCGCAGAATAATAGAATCATCAACTGAATCTTCAGAGGATGAAAGCAGAAATGTTATGAATGTGGAAAACAAGAAATACACGGGCTGGAAACGATAAATATAAAGTGTTGCTAAGTCGACTTAAAGAAATGCGGGAAAATACCGGAAACATCAGAATCTGACACTGTATCTGCAGATTATTTAACAAATCGATCAGGTAGGTGAAATTTGATTGGTTTATACAGAGATTTTTTCTGTCTCTATATTAGTAGTGTGTTGTATAAAGTTTTGTGAGTACACAGAATTAACAAAATATAATTATCATAAGTGGGGTATTAATCCAACAAGTTTAATTAATACAGTACAAGCCAAAAATTACAATAAGTTGACAAATAATCAGTTGGGTAATTACCTAACGAATTGAATTCATACAATTAGTATGATTTAGCGATCAGATGGAAAAGCTATTTGAGAGAGGGACTGGATGAAGAAGTCCGAGAGAAGTTACTTAAGTAATATCCTCTGCCTAAGAATTGTGAAAGTTTAAAAGCGCCTAAATTGAGATCTGTGTAAATAGGGAAGTAAAAAGCCAAGATTTCATTATTTCGCAAATTCAGTCCCAAGTAGCTTCAGGCCTTTCAGCGTTAGCGCAAGTTATGACCAAAATCATTAATAATACGAACGGAGCCTTTAGCTCAACTTGCAGATTCAGGTCAAATTATTTGTAATGTACATAATTACATATCTAAGCATCGGCGATTTGCGGTGAAGCTTTATCTAAAATCAGAAATTGCGAAAGGTATGGAAAACTGTCCAATTGATGAATTCCTATTTGGAAAATATCTTTCGGAGTCAGTGAAAGCTACGCAGTCATTGAGAAAGTAGAACAGGAGTTAAGAAAAAATACGGGATGACTACCTGATGAACGTGATTATAGCAAACCATGGACGCAAAAACCAAGGTACGAACGCCAGCATCCTTTAAACTACAAGCGATCCTCTTTCAAAACGAAGAAAAGAGAATCGCAGAAGTTTTTCAAAGAATTGGGGCTATCAATCGGTGTGATCATAAGAAAGGGGAATTTTTATCGACATATTTTTTGATATGTGACGTATGTGACGTCCCCAAAGGCAAGTCTGATAATCTCCAGCAGTTGATGGAGAAATTTTGGGAAATCGAGGATATTCCTTATTCACATACTGGGTCTTGTTGCGAAGAAGATCAAATCGTCGAAACTACATTCATAAAAACCACTAAAATTTTACCTTCCGGTCGTTACCAAGTCGATATGCCACTTGTCGATGGTCATGCTAAACGGTTAGGCCAATCTTTCTGCATGGCTAAGCAGAGATTTCTCTTACACTTGAGAGAAAGTTTGCCCACAAATCTAATTTTTCAAGTTCCTACCGCAACGTTATTAGTGAATATTTGACCTTAAATCATGCTAAGGTTGCTCCTATCTCAAATTTTAATAATTCTAGTAGTGAATTTGAATATTTCATCCCACATCGTGCTGTAATTCGGAAGGAAAGCGCATCCACCAAATTACGCATAGTTTTTGATTTTTCCCCGAAAACTGATTCCGGAATTTCTCTCAACGATTCTTAATTGGAGGGTTTCCAGGTCCAGGATAATCTATTCGATATACTTTGTAGATTTCGCTATTTTCGGTTTGTTCTCTGTGCGGACATCCAAATGATGTACCGAATGATTGATATTAATCCGGCGCAACGCCATTTGCAGAATATTTTGTGGCGCGACAGTCTGTCCGACCAGCTGGAAAATATTAAACTTTCTTATCTCAGTTTTGGGCAAATTTGTGCCCCCTTTGTAGCCACGTGCGTGTTTAAAGATATAGCACTAAGGAAAACTCAGTTTCCAGCAGCTCAAAACAATAGTTTACGACAAACCCATATGGATGACATTCTAGGTGGAACAAATGATTATCAGCACTTAGATCAATTATATACCGAGCTCAATCTTGTTTCAAATCCGCACGGATTTCAATTACATGAATGGCAATAAAATTCTTCCGATTTTCTAAAGAAACATTCGTTACCCGGCCATAGGGGAACCGATATGACGTTAGGTGACTCTTCCAATGAAATTTCAGGTGGATCTCCGTTACCGATACCTTGAATCTTAGATCTGAAGCTCTTTTTTCTTTGACAACTGTTACTGAACGCATTGTTCTGTCAGTATTAGCTAGTACCTTCGATCCTCTAGGACTTGTGGATCCTTTGATCCTTTGATCTTAATGTTATTCGTTCTTACTCTATGTTTTCGTCCCTTTTATCGGAGGTAATGAACATCTCCATTCCTAGAAATTTAGTTGATCCGGAACCAGTAGTTTCAATATCCATCCATATCCATCACGGATTCTGTGAAGCAAGCCAAACAGCTTATGGTGACTGCGATTATTTTGTACGCAGACAATTCCCGTTCTTCAAGACTTGTCGCCGCTAAATCTCGAGTTAACCCGTTAAAAAGCAAGTTAAC
>CAJUYI010000749.1:86355-96767 GCA_910591695.1 Galerucella pusilla
CCTGAATTTTGTTTGATATTTTGGCTGTCGCCAGCGTAATATCTATTTTCGACTTATTAATGGCACGACTATTCGATTAGTTGACCATAAAGTTTCGCACGAGATTATTAATTTGCTGAAATTTGAGATATGAACGACAACAACGGACGCCTTACAATCATGTGAATCATTCTATCGCTGTTTTTAATACCCTACACATTAAAGGAAAAAAGTTGTACCTCCACTGAGGTCAGTTGGGCTGACCGAAGTTCGAGTGATTATATTATATATAAACAAAATGGTGAAAGTAGAATAATAAATGATAAAGACATTTTCTCAATAAACCCCAACCCGAATCATTACAGTCTGATAAGCACTCTCGTGGCTCCCACGTATTCAGATTTCACCAAACAAATTCAGCTTCTTAACAAAGCCTACAAGTTTATTTGGTGAATGTGGCGAAAGTGATCGTCGCTAGAGGATGTCCGCAAGGGGGTGTTCTCTCGCCCACATTGTGGTGAGGGCCTTCTAACGAATGGGTATGCCGATGATATCGTTGTCTTTGTTGTTGGAAGGCTCATTACCGTTCTCAGGGACCTCATGCAAAGGGCTCTGAATAGTGTACATGGGTAGTGTATCGAACACGGACTTGCAGTAAATCCTGCAAAGGCTGAGATAGCTGCTTTCACCAAAAAGAGAGGTATAAGACCTGAGGGTCTACATATTGAAGGAGTACCACTGCCGATGGTTGAACAGGTGAAGTATCTAGGAGTGATCCTTGATAAATCACTGACATGGAAGGCTCATCTTGTTCGCCTAAGGTCGCCTAAGCAAGGTGACAAACACGTATCGGGCCTGTAGGAGAGCCATTGCTCCGAGGTGGGGACTGACCCCCAAAACGATCATATGGTTCTATAATGTGATCATGCTGCCTATGCTCACAAATGCGGCTCTGATCTGGTGGCCGAGGGTAACCTTGGTCACGGCTGGATCGCAACTGACACGCCTTCAAAGAGTGGTCAGTTTGGGCAACTGGCTGCATGAGGACTACACCAACTGTTGCGATAGAAGTGATCCTTGGTCTTCGGCCTCTTCGCCATGGGATCGAGGCTGAGGCGGGGAGGGATTTCCTGCGCTTGAAACGTCTGGGATACGTGCGAAGAGGGGAAGAGTGCAGACACGTCAAGAAGCTCCGGCTCCTGGAAGATATTCAAGTTCTGGCTCGAGCGGCTGACGAATGCTTGCGCTAGTAAGTACTACTTCGCAACCCCATGTACAGGGCTATCCAGGATAGAGAATCCTGGGGAGAAAGGAGGAATACACAGCCTCATGGTACCGTCTGGTACACAGATGGCTCATGCTCTGGTGATAGAGCAGGGTCTGGAATTCACTTCAGGAACCCAAGGACACAAATCTGTGTACCATTGCGGGTGATGGTGTATCTGCATATCAGGCCGAGATATACGCTATCTTGGAATGTGCGCAGATAAACCTAAACAGAGGTTATGTGGATCGACACATAACCATATACTCCGACAGTCAGGCAGCAATTAAAGCCATTAGTCGATATACCATCTACTCTGGGCTTGCTGACGAATGTCGAGAACGACTTGCTGATCTTGCAAGTCGGAACACAGTGCGGCTAGAATGGATTCCAGCCCACTCTGGTTTTGAAGGCAACGAAATGGCGGATGCACTGGCTGCGGAAGGGGCGGCAGCTCCTTTCTGCGGCCCGGGCCCACCTTGGGCCTAACAAAACCAAACAATACGCAAGGAGACGAGTAAGTGGCTGAGGAACCAGCACCTCGCTCATTGGAATGCTCTGAAGGGTCCTAGACAATCCAAACTTCTACTGAAAGGATGGACTGATGGACACGCTAGGGCAGCTATTGGACTACCAAGGAGTAGGTTGAGGAAGATAGCAGGATAACAGGGCACTGCTGTGTGAGGAAGCACCTCTACAACCTAGGAGTAGAGGAAAGTTCCCTATGTAGGGGTTGCGGCATGACTGACGAAACATCAGTCCATGTTCTCTTAGAGTGTTCACACTGGGCTGTACTACGCAGGCGAATCTTCGGAGTTCCTGTTACGGCCTCTGGAGACACAAGCAGGCATCCACTGAAAAAGGTTGTGGCCTTTATCGAAGGGCTCGGCTTCATGGATGACTAGGTAACAGGAATGGCACAATTGGCCCGCCAGTGGCCTCAGTGCCGGAACCTTGGCTTGAGTTTGTCTAGGTCAAGGCTCGCCTGCACATTTAGTAGTAGTAGTAGTAGTAGTAGTATGGAATGGAAGAAAAAACTCTTAAATTAAAAACAACCTTGTCGTAAAAGTACAACAACTTCACTTCAGGTATTCAAATATTTCAACCTGAAATATTCAGAATTTTTAACTTTGGTAACAAAATTCATGTACTTTTACACTCTACAAAGTTAAAAAACAAACAACTGCCTTCTATTACTTTTCATGTTTGATATCGCCTTCGAGACGCCTAACTATAGACTACACTAAAATAAAAGTTAATTAGCTAGACAAGGAAATGCGAAGCACAGCACTGTTACTTCAACTGCACACAAAGAGGAAATGATAGGAATATAAAAATGAAGCCCGATTTCGAGGAATAAAGACGATTTTTGAGAGCATTTTATTCAATAAAAAAGGTGATATTTGGAAATTGCACATGATGGAAGACAAAACAAATTTATAGTTAAGTAGGTTGTAGTAGTTAAATGATGCAAATTGCATGAAACTATTGGTCACACTGAGGCCGATCGCCGAACTTCAATCGTAAATCATCCTTTGAATAATGCTTATAAATCATACACCGGACATTTCGTAGGAAACAGTGCTTTGAATTATTTAAATAATTTGTTATCCGGTACCTTCAATACAAATTATATTTGTATTTGAATATGTACCCTTTAAGTGAGAATGAACATTTATGGAAAGAAGATTACTCCATCCATAAACCTTGATTGTCACCTACTCTAGGTATTTATAATAACTACACCTTCTCTTGCAAAATATTGTATAGTTCTTGGTAGTTTGGAAACAGGGATATAAAACAAACATGTTAAGTTTTAAATTATTTATTCATGTTAACAGCTTCAAAAATTCCACCTATGATCTAAAGACAGAGTAATGTATAATATGAAAAATGGGAATATTTATTTGATGGGATATCTGATATGGAATGCAGTAGAAAAATACATCGAAATTGAATTCCCTAAATTAGTTGATACAAGAGCAATGCGTGATTTGTGATTAATCTTTGTAGTCGTCTGTTAATCTAACAATTATTCCTATTGTATAGATATAATTTCAATTATAAATTTCATAAGAATACAATATGCAACAAATTTTCGATGCAGATATATTTTCATTGATTAACTCAGCGTTTGAGCTCACATGGCAATTTTCAATAAATATTCTATACCTTTTCAACTCAGTTTATAAGTTCTCCATATTATTTATTTGTGATATCACCAAAAGGAGTGAACATCTTATTTTATTCCAGAAAAAGATTGTTCGGAATTATAGTCTCAAGCTAATGGCTCCCATATGGGTTTACTATAAAATAATCCACTAAGAACTATCGCATATCCAAATCAAAACATTAACACTATACCAACTGTAACTCCAGGAATTCAGAAACCTGTCAACTGCCCAAGGAAATGAAGTGAATTCAATTGACGTGCTAGTTAAATTGGAAGCAGCTTATGTATTGGAAAGAAATGTTGAAAAAATACAACCTAGACTAAATTGAAAACTATGTAATAATTTTATCTAATTCCGCTATCAAATGTGACACTTTAAGTCACTCCATGACGTTAGGTAACGTCACATTTTTCATAACCTTCATATATCAGTTATGAAAAGTAGTTATGTAAAAACTTCACGTAACTGTTTGAGTTTCAAAGAATACTTTATTAATTAGGTACTGTCAAAACTGACAATTATTTCATTATTTAAACTGACAATTACCCCATTATTTTAATTCAATGGTATTTTAAGATTTATGAACATTGAAAACAACATTATTAAGGACACAGTTATTTAAAGTAACTCAATTTTCTGGGTGAATAAATATTTTATAGTAACAATACTTCTAACACTATTTGAATCCACTTTAATATAACCATTGTAATTAAAGATTTTATTAAATATTTTTCCTACTAGCGTGCGGGAAAGTCCACTTTTTCACATTTCGGTGCGGAAAAAGTCACTAGTGCGGAAAAGTGAATTTTTCAAGTTTTTGTGGAGTATACTGACATTTGAATATTCAATTTGAATATTCAAAATATATATTTATATGCTTCTAGCTTACCAAAGGACTGCAAAATTAATAAATTAATTATAATTCTGCTGTAATTTTCAATTAGAAAAAACTTATTTCTCAATCATTTTTTAATGGCCCTGGTATCAGCCTTATCAAATGAATGTCAAATAATAATAATAAATTTGTTTATATGTATTAAATAAGAAATGTTTCTTCATGTTTACTTTTGGGGTATTTTCCGCATGCTAGCAGAAAAAATAGTGTACCTAACACGTGCATAAAGTGACTTTTTGCACTAGTTAGGTAAACTACTATTACCTACTACCAATATGTAATATCAAACATTACGATACAGATATGAGTTTCGTAAAGAGAAATTAATTGGAATGAACGTGTTATAGTTGACACTTCGCACCACTCTTCGAATCGCTTATATTCTTTTTCGTATCTATTGGGGGATTTTGCGGGTACTAGAATTTGTATTGCGTTATTTGCAGTTCTATATCAGAATTCACACTTACATAGTCGGAACTCATGTCGATATAATTTTACCAAACTGAAGTGAACGCGTCAAAATTGACAGTTCGCAAAATAAATCAACAATGAGCGCAACGCTTGCCTGTTACATGATTCTAATATCATTATCTTCTGTATGTTCCTTGTGGTATATTATTCATTCTTTTTTTTAATTTCCCAAAAAATTAAAAAAAAAAAGAATGACTAATATCATTAATTCCAGAAATATTGACTAATTTTTTAGTAAATAATTAACATTGTTGGTAGTAGGTAAAATATTGTACTATAATATTCGTATCGTAAATTCATATTACGGCCTCATTTGACAAGTTTCCCATCTCATTTCGTAATGTGAATCTTTACGACACTTATATCGTATTTATATAATAAAAGCGCGGAATTAGATAAAACGTACGTAAACACGTTATGAAAAGAGCGACGTTCAACTCGCATAATTTGCAAATATTACGCTTGTTGAACAATATCGCTCTTTTCATAACTAGTTACGTAAATAACTATTATCGCAATAGAGAGTACCACCATAATGAAATATTCAATTATCATTTTCTCATGCAACACAGCAGTTTTGGCGAGACATTACAACCGACGACTAATATCCAATGATAGCAAGGATTCACTTGAATATCAAATCTTGAATATTGAAACTTTTATGATCATTACGAATTATTTAATCATTATCAGGAACGACTAAAATCTTATGTCAAATTGAAAGGAATGGATGCTTCTGACGAAGTTATAAGTGATGCAAAAGTAATGATATTGATCAATTGCCTAGGAAGTGAATATCATGAAATTTCATCAGGGCGTGCATCTCCTAATTCACCCCATACTAAACTCCATTCTAAACTAATAATAGCTATAAGGAAATTTATGGTTTTAGTTCTGATAAATATTATATTCATACTTACAGTTATCATCAATAAAATGATAACGTATTTTAGAATTTAGGATATGGTGGGAAGCACAGAAGTACACTGGTGAGTAATCCCGTTACTCTCTTCATTTGGCCCATGTTGAGGTTTAATATTTCGTCAATTGAGGACTCCGAGAGTTTTTTAACTGGAAGAGCCATTTAAGTGTTAATTTGTTATGGTTTGCCAGGGTTAAGTGTTCTTTTGGGCAGCTCCCGAACAGTCTAGATCTGGTCTGGGGACATACTGAAGATATCAGTATTTTTCAACACTCAAAACATATTTATACAAGGATTCAAAAAGGTCTTCTTCTGATTGAATAATTTCTTCAAATTTAAAGAAATTATTCAATTTGATTGAAAAGTCTGCTGTTTGATAACTACTGGGTGATGAAGGCCACAGGCCACAGATGTTATTTTGGTCATTGCGAGTTTATTCAAATTGTCTTGTCATGTATAATTTTATTGGGTGGTCAATCTTTTTGGTTATTTGATGGTATACCTATTGAATTCTATATATAAATCTCTTATTTAATTCCAAAATCGAGGAACTATTTCATAGATCATATTTGCATGTAGATCCTATTGATATCCCGTCTGCTATTATTTAATCATGTCAAACGCAAGGTATTATTATTATTATTATTAGTTATTATCTAATATTCCACAGTAATAATATCCAATATATTTATTTGACAGTAAACAAAAAGAGAATATTAGTTGCGATTGACCTTTTGAATTTCTAGTAAAGTGTATTTACTATTTTTTAATGAAATTTTCTACATTCTATTTGAAATAACTTACACACTACTCCCGAACAAATACGAATTCATTGTAGTGATTCCAACGATTTTCTTCTGCATCAACTCCTGGTTTGAGGTCAGTTGCGCCTCCAGCTGTGCCTGAACCACAACCACCTGCCAGTTTAAATCCTTGCTCGATTAGCATGTCGAACGCTTGTTCCAAAAAAGAATGTTTGAGAAAGAATCTAAAACAAAAGGAATAAATAAAAAAACTATTAAGAATCAGGACAATGAAAACTATACCAGTCCGGATTTCTTTAGAAAAGTAGGTAAGTTGATTCATGATAATTTGAAATTATTTCAACAATAGTATTGGCAAAAATGTAATTATGTTTTTTATGTTTACTTTGTTCACAGAAGCAGATTCAAGGAAACAGTTTGGGATTATTGAGGATATCGATCTTTGGTTGAAATATCATGGGGTTTGAAAACTTTTCCAGTTCGCAAATATTGTCCATATAAGCTTATGTAAACTGGAAAGTCCATACAAACTACATTTTCCCTATAGCCCCGCT
The DNA here is from genome assembly GCA_910591695.1 of Galerucella pusilla. Taxonomy (NCBI): domain Eukaryota; kingdom Metazoa; phylum Arthropoda; class Insecta; order Coleoptera; family Chrysomelidae; genus Galerucella; species Galerucella pusilla. Next base: position 93,379 of record CAJUYI010000749.1, read on the forward strand.
CCCATTTCATCTTGAACTTTGAATATTTTCTCACGCGTTTTTGACAGCGACCAGAGGGGGTCTATTCACTAACTTGTGTGAGTGGTCGTGTAGAACCTCTCTCTCACAATTTAGCTTTACTGCGCATGTCACTCTCCTAAAATTATAAAATTCCTATTCAGGAAAGATAGTAGAATGCTCATACACTCCTATACGAGTACTCTATTGGGTGAAACCAAGAGAGTTGTTAGATTTTGAGAGAATGGACTTGCGCACATTGTCTTTGGTGATACAATTAGATAGATAAAGGAAGTTTATAATGTAATCACACAACATGTGCCCATTTACTTTTCGGTCCATTAAATAATGACTAAATATTGAATTCATTTTTAGTTCTTGCAGTTCAATTGTTTAGTTTTTGGAGTTTATTTGTTTATTTTTTGTAGTTTAATTGGTTAGGTCTTGTACTTTGTTTAATCGTTTAGTTTGTTGAGTTTATTCATTGTTTTTGACGAAATTGATGATGACGATTTGGTAATGGAAATGGTAGTAGACAATGTGTTTCCAACGTCAAGATCCTTTCTTGGCTTTGTCTGATTTTAATTATCATTAAACATTTCGGCCTATTTGAAGTTTAAAGTTTATTAATATTGTTTTTTGTGCCTCACAACAACATTTTCTTTTCAATAAATTATAAAAAGGGAACTAAAATCGTACTCTTCACTCTTTCTCACAACACATCTAAATATCCCATGGAAAAACTTATGCTGAATCATTGAATATTACTCTATGTACTGAATCAGACGGTGGTTGTGCTTATATCAGTGTTTATATTTTGAAATTCACACCTACTAACAGTAAATTAGAACTAAAAATAGTTCTAAGATAGTTGCGCCACTTGGCAACGCTGGACAAAATGTAGTAGACGAGTCGAATGATCGTGAATAGGGTTTTGATGGTCCATGTGAGTGATGAGTGAGAAAGTACTCATATCGATGAGTTGTCGTGCACGAGCACTCTCACATGTTACAGAATAGATCCCCAGCAGCAAAATGATAAAGGGTTCTTCCGAAGTACGACATTCTACTGATACGTTAAATAAGTCAAAAGTAAAATAACTGGAACTTTTACTGGTCAAGCTAGAATGAACAAATGTGTACTTTAAATAATAGAAAATCTACATTTATAGGTATTTTTTTATTTACTATTTTGAATGTTTAACTGGATGTTCTATATCATTCTACGAAAACGTTCTGAAACCTGAGTAATAATAAAAGTACCTACTTATTTCTAATAGCAACAATTCCAATAAAGTTAAACATTGATGGGAAAATTGGAGAATATTATATGGCAAAGAAACTAGCTTTCGATATTGCGGTCAATGATTTAATAATTAATTTAGGATCTAATAGTGACAGTGAGTGCGCGACTGATGAATGTACTTCGGATTCAGTATCAGATATTCCAGGAATCTTATAAGTGAACAAATTTTTTATTATTTAAGTACTAATTGTACAAAGTTACGCTTTCTCGATTTATAAATAAAAACCGTGCCTCTTCCTGTATGCTACTATAAGATTATTTTTATTATTATATTACTACTGAATGGTTTGAATAAGTATTGAAAATAAATAAATTATGCAATACATGCCAATAAAAACAAGGATTATATGCATATAGCACTTTTTTTAATCCACCTGATACCTAGGTACCTACATCCGGTTGGACCAGTGATATTTTCAAATTATCGTAATTTTTTGGTGAAATGCAGGTACAATTAAAAAATATTGCAATGTTAAAGTTACTTCAGTTTAAAATTACAATGACATTTCTCATATAATTCAAGTTCTAGTTATAATAAATAACTATTATATAAGTGCTCAATCGTTCAAGTGCGATATGGACAATCCACACGAGTCGAGCAGCATATTTTTTCTACGACCCACTTAGGAAAAAATCTAGAAAATCAAAAATTTCTATAAACTGTAATATAACTTCAAATTAAAACTTTAACAATTCAATTTTATGTTTCCACAAATTTTGTGGTAAACGAATGTCCAATGAGTATAATGCTACGGTTTCCTTTTTTAAATATACGATGCTGTTATAAGTAGATGCTGCCAGTCGGACTCCCTCATGGAGGGTACCGTACCATTATCTATAATAATGAATATTCTGCTAAATATTTCAAACGTCTACCTGTTGTCGTTATTAATATCAAGCAGAATGATTATTTAAAAATAAAATTAACAATAAAAAAAAATTCCTCGCGAGGAATCGAATCCGGGTCTACCGCGTGAGAGTATGGTGTGCTTACTACTCAACCACCAAAGAATATGCAAATTGTTTATCTATAACGTCAGATGTATCATATAATTTTTGCTTAAAAGGAACTAAAGTTCCTACTGTGTGTCCCGCGACACGTTCTACCTTTTTTATGTTAAGTTGGTCTGACCGTTACGTTACTTGGAGCGAGGTAGGTCGCGACGCAAAAGATCTGACTGTTACGTTATGTGCCATGAGCGCGTGGGCTCTCGCGCTCTCTCCTCAGTCTCAGAGCTAGTCTCTCGGCGCAAAATGTTGATTGTCAGCATACATTGTATTATTAATTACAATTAATAGAATACTTTGTGCCAATCAACTTAATGATAAGATTTTTATAATTAATACTGTATATTTTTGTTAAATGAAGTTTCATCCAGAGTAAAATAAATTCTTATATGAATATGTGTATTTATTTATTGATACAAAAAATTTGATTATTGCTTAAAGGGAACTGAAGTTCTTAACGTGTGTACCGCGACACGTTATTCAATTTTTTCTGTCATTTTGTAGTTAGGCGCAGTCAAAATCGTGTGAAAGAATATCCCAAATTCTTGTGTTTTCTTGTGTTACTGTGGAATTGAAAAAATTATATTTTTATCAACTGCTTCCTCGAATTCAACACCCATATACTGGAAAGTAAGTGTTGATTCAGATACACTCAATAACCGACTCTTCAGTTAGACTTTCAAAATAAAAACTCGAACGAAATTTTTCAAAAACCTCTACCTGCATCTTAACAATATCAGTGTTTGGACCTTAGTTTCATATGTTTTGATTGCTATTATTGTACTTTATTTTATTCACCACTACTTGAGATAAATGAAAATATAGAACAACCTACGAGGGATTCAGTATTGAATCCAGTGTTCAACCTCGGAATCTCATTCAAGGTTGGAAAAGTTATGAACCTGGAATTCCGACAAAAGTCGACGTTGCTGGATCAACAGCGTTCCTCCACTTGGAGATAACGTTAAACAAAACATGACGCGAGTCAGCATTTTTAGCTTTTAAACTGGCAACCATATGTTAAATAATTACCATTTGGTTTTAAATGAAACTAACTGTTTCTAAATGACTCCACAATA
>CAJUYI010000750.1:0-19634 GCA_910591695.1 Galerucella pusilla
CACAGCATTTCAAATTAGACTCTCTGCAAGGACAAATATTCGTTTGGCAAGCATTTTTTCCAGTGCAAGAACAAAAATATTTCTGAAGTATTTCCATTACAGTAGGGCCATCATAGTAATCAAATGTTATTCTACCATCTTCTATTAATTTAGTTGGCACGGAAAATATAATTTTGATGTTACCATCGGTACCATGACGAAATAACTTCTACATATTTTAATAAATTAGAGTTATAAAATATAATGTTTGCAAGGAAGTAGTAATGTGTTCCCCCGTTTTTAGGAAAAAAATAATTTCAGATTCGTATTCAGCGACCCCGAAAACATAAAGTAAAAGTGGTTTTAGCGATTAGTACTCCGTGGTCACATACTGCTATTTCTAAGCGTCTTTTTGGGGGTGTCCCGCTCGCCTTAACTTCAAGGTAGATTATGAAATAATTTTTCCACTTATTTGTGTTGTCTCACTCACTCGCTGCGCTCCCTCGTTTTGGAAACTTCATCCGCGTGAATAATAGCCATCATTCTGCACTCGTTGAAGAATATACTATTCTCATATTAGGGTACTCCCAATTATGGGTCTCTTCAATTTGGTTGAAAATATTCTGAATATATGAACTTCCATCTTTTACTTTTAGTTCGCTGCACTACAAACAAACAAATTTTTAATGAAGAAAATCAGTTATTTTCCCCCGAATATACTATTGAAACAAAACTAGACAGAATCAATAAACAAAAAACACCTTGTAATATTTCCATTCGATTTGTTTGTATTTACACCTTTCCTTAACGTTAGAGGTCATAATATATGTACCGACGTTATTCAAATGTTAGACCAATAACAACAATTTTACCGACAACAAAAATATTTTCGAGGACTAGTATGTATTTTTGCGAACTGCAAAATACGAGCTCAATAAAGAAAAAAAAACAGATTGTTTAAATTCATGGTATTGTCATGTCCCAGAAATAGCTTGGAATACAATTTCAAATATCCAAATGAGAGACATTTCTTAGTAAATGATAACTTACACAACCTGTCACCTGTCGCAGCCTCAATCATAAAATTTATTAAGTGATGAAAAAATTCCAGAATACATAATAAATATAATTATTCAGATTATGGACGCAAGTTAAAAACTGAGAATAATATCCATTTGAATCATTGAATAATTTTGAACTTCAATTATTTCATAACTAACTTTGCCTTCGCCTCCGCCTTGAGTCTCACAGTCTATATAAATGTAACCAATATTTTGTGGTAATTCAAATAAGTAAACAATGACCTTCTTATTTTTTCAATGTATCCAGAAAAAACTGCACCGTAGTAGACTTCGTTTCATTAGGAAAGAAGCCACTAGAGTCTAGAAGTTGTAGTCGTATGCGCGAAGAAGCTGCACATAACAATAATATCTGATCATCAATATCGATAAAAGCCTAAGGCTACTAAGGCTGTGACCGATATTGATGTTCAGATATTATTTCCAGGTAACACAGTCCTCTCAGTGAGATCTCTGAGAGGTTAAAATTAGGATCTTATGCGAGCTCCTATTGCGAAGTCCCGGTGATCGCTTGATTTGAAATGAATAAACACTCTTCTCCTAGGAAAAGATAACTATGCCTGCTGTGATTTAGTAGGAGTTTATGGGAGATTTTCACTTGCACTTTTTTGACTATCTCCACCACCTCACCATCAAGAGGCAGTTGCCATTAGTGCGATTGAGACATACATTGTGTTGCGCCTGGAGTGAGTGTGCGCTTGTTTTCATTGATATTTTGTCATCTTTTGTACATTCCTTGTGGAATTACCAAAGATTACAGAATAAAAATATAAGATGTTTCACTCCAAGGCGGTTTGATTCAAGTTGCTGTCCCAAACGGACGCCGCTCTCATGGATTATGTTTACGACTCGCTTTTGTTGTCAATAACGAGACCGGTAGATACCAGAACAGTTCGAACAGCTTATTTTATTTTAAGCTATACAGGGGTAATTAAAGAAATATATATTTGAATTAATAGGATTCTTTATCACACATTTATTTTTAAATGTTAATAATTTCGAAAAATGTTCGGGATATGAATTTGAAAAGGTAAGTGAAAAATAAACTTGAATTTTTAAAATGAATCAATTCACAGTTTTTATCCAGCATCTTGGCAATTTTGTGATACTTATTGATAATCTATCAGATAATTATCACAAATTAAATTAAATATATATAGATTTTAGTAATCTGTTGTAAACACTTTTAAAAGCACATTTTTAGTTTCTGTGGGAAAAGTGGACCGTTCTAGGCATTCTTTTGTTAGTTCAGAACCAATAGTTGAAAGAACTTCGTTTACGTCATCCATACAGTTTGTGCCTTCAAAATGATTAAACATTTTTAGAGAAAATAGCTTTTTTAACGCGCTACAAAATTGTACGGGTGTTGGATTTTTGGCATTACCACAGCCACTTCGTATTTGGCCAAAAAAGTTTTCGAGGCAATCCTGATTGAGGCTTCTTGTGAGTAAAAGTTTATATCCTCGCCATTTTAGAGTTTCCCATAATGACAAAATTGCTTGAATGGTTATTTTCCATCCAGATATAAATTCCAATTGCTTAGTAACTCTTTTATTTAGATAATTAAAAACCTCAAGTTTATCAAACAAGTCATAAACCTCTTGCAATAATGTTAACTGCTCCTGTGTGCCCATAAATGCTTGAAAATTTTCCAAGCTGCTGGAGTTGAATGATTCAAAAAAATCATTCATTTTCTTAATGAAATTTGCAGTCGCTTTTGCCTCATCAGAAATTAACCCAAATTCTATATAGGTGTGCATTGCAACTGCTACTGAGTGACTGAAAACTTGTGTCGCTAGTTTGACCTAAAGTTTCCGAAAACCGTTTGGATAAATATGATCAGTTTTGGAGCCAATTTATATCTATGTTTTTCCTAGTTGTATACTTGTTCGAGATAACATTTGGAAGACAGGAAACTAAATGAAATAAACAAAATTCTCTGGCCCATAATCCTTAAGTACTAACACACTGTCTCAGAGACAGTCAGTATCGAAAGGTTGAGTATAAAATATCTTCCCACTCCCGCGCTCCAAACGTTGGCCAGTAACGTAATTTCAGTACAAATCAGCTAAGATTTCCAAAAAAATGCGAATAGTCCCAACTTTATGCTTTATATTTTTCTATTAATTTTTTGTGTTTTCTTGCTTGATGTACTTGTTTGTATAATATCGTCATTATAAAAATAAATCCGTAATTTTGTATTAGCAAATATTACAAAATATTTAGTGTTATAAGCTTTGTTATTAAAGAGAAAAATATTAATATGATTTTTTGCTCCTTTCAACAATTAATTGATAAATTTAAAAAATCTATACAACATAAATATAAAACACGAGCAACCAATTATAAACACCGTTCTAAAATAACATCGCTCAACGGGCGACGTCCCGTATAATATGCCAAATGAAATGCAAGTAAGGACGTAGCGACGTACTGTACCATCCGAGTCACCAGACAGTCACCAGCGGCATCGGTGCTTACGCGATAAATTCGAACGAGTGAAACATCTTATATTTTATTCTCTAATCTTTGGCATTACTTATTCTTTTTCCTCCTATTTTGTTATAATAGTGACAAACTATTCATTTATTAAATTTAAATAATATCTTTTTTCGCTCATTGTAGAGACAAATTTACTAGTAAATTAATTCAGTTTTAGGTTATGGTAGGTTAATAAAGTATAAAATCGTGTATCACCCTTGACACTTTCATAAGAGAAGCTTTTAATTATGTAAAAATGAATTATTTGTAATTATATTATATCCAATTATTTGACATGTAATCAGTACATAGTGTAGAATTTTTTAATATATCATTTTTTTGAAAACATTTTGTTTGTAATAGCATTATTGCTACGTAAACTATCTATCTATCTATCTAAAGATATTACATATAGGTATCTATATTTATTATAAAATGGAGACAAATATACGTACTAGGTTGGGGTAGGGTTTAAGTTATGGTAGGTTAATTCTTATGTTCACTTAATTGATTATCATTAATTTTTTGGTTTTTTTAATTGTTGTAGACCTGTTGACGTGTTCTTTGCAAAAAGTCTACTTCTACCACCTCCAGACAGTGGAATTATAGTTTATCTAGATATAGTAAACTCTGACTGGTACATGTTAATCAAATTTCAATACTTTTGGGTTTTTATGAACTTTTACTGAAAACACCAGTAATCGTCGACTTCACCTAGGGAGAGTCAATTCTTACTGGAGGATCAACTTTCCCTGTAACATATACAATACTATTCAAAATTTGATAAGAAAGGCAAGTTTGAGAACTTACATCTCGGACTCTGATAAAGTTTTTCACTTGAAAATTCAGTCCTATATGTTCGAATGAAGGTTCCTCGTAATGTTTTAATCAGAAATTTGATGAAATTTTTTTTTGGTAAAATAGCCAGTTTTATACCCTAACAAAATCTTGAACTTATAATAGCTCTACCTCTGTTAAACCTACCGATATATGATTGATTTTTACATTTTTATTTTGATTCGTCGTATTAGAAACTGTTTAATTCGTCCCTTATTGAATAATCAATGAAAATATTCTGCATGACAGAAAAATTAACAAATTAATATTTCATATACAAATGGAAAATTGAGCTACACGATTCATTGATTTTCTTTGGTAACGGTTTCATTATATGTTCGTGTGTTATTCACGAATTGTAGGTAGGTTGTTACTGAGGAAAAAGGTAAAGTAGATTCAGTCAATGTCGATCATTTCTTGTCTGAAGATTTCTGAGTAGGGTAATATATTTTCTACAATTGCTATGAAAAGTGACGTATTTCTCATAGCTTACTTAATTTCAAACCCAAATATTGCTCATAATGTGAGAAATATTATTTCTCACGGCACTTTGCCCACGCCACATACATTTATATGGGGAATCAAATAAAATTGACAAAAACTTGGTATGCTACTGTCATATTTAAATACCTGCTCAGTTGTCTCAAAACTGTCAGATTTTATTATTGTGAGAAGTTTCTAAATTCGAAAAGGTAGTTTCAAACAACAGGGAATTTGATGAAAAGAAATGACGTTCCGGGTTTGACCATACAAAGTTGTACACATTTCATCATCAACTATAATTTTGAAAACAGTTTAGAGATGGGATACTTTAGTGTTATTTTTGGTTTACTAACCATAGTTACTTTACTTGTATTCTTTAAATCTGTGCAGTTGTCGAAAAAGTATAGTGTGCAACATGTGGGGAAAGTACTTTTCCCACTTGTTGCACCATATACCATTTTACTCGGGCAATCACTAGAGTTGTTATTTTCATTGTAAATGAATTGTTTTTGTACGAGAATTATTTTGAAAATTCCACACATGTGATTTTTAACCAATCAGAACATGTATTTCTGACAGATCACCATCGCAACGGATACATTTCAGTGGAAATTTTTTTCTCGTGGGTACCAAACCGCGAATTATACTGGAAATTTTTTTGACGTATATAATGACAATATTTTTTTTGACAATCTAATCTTTATTTGTTCACATGATAATTTTGATTCATTTCAACTACAAGCTTAGATGTTTTCTAAATTCTTGGACCATTATGATTAATGTTTATATTAACAACGCAATTATTATATACTATGGCAGGTTGATGGAGACGAAAATTGATGTTGGAAATAAACACATTTGGTGTGGAATTTTCTTACCGAATACCACACGAGATAAAATTAAGACCAGAAATTTTTTGTCGCTCATGATTATTTCCGGAAATAATTTGACCTCTAGTGGTATTACTAGTGAAAATTTTAAGAAATTACCATCGAAGCTAACAATAGTTTTTCGAGGCAGATAAATAAATTCAATGTTCCTTGAACTTCTAAGAGTATGTTCTCAATGGCGTTTTGGAGAAATACATATTTTTGAAATGTTGGGAAATGTTGAGAGTTTCATAGAAATCTAGGATTTTGGTTAATTGAGAGAAGGTTAGCTTGATGCTTTTGTACATTTTTTGATTATACCTACAAAATTGGTTTTGAGGAATTTGGTGGTATTCAATAGAAGGCTTCTGGGAAACTGTTATTGTATTCAAGAAAATCCTAGTTTTTCTTTATTTTTTTTAAAATGTTCTAGCTATTTTGGAAGAAAACAATAAAGTACAATTAAAGATACCTTTTTTTGTGGAAAATTTAATAAAGAATTGCAGACAAAATTTTTTAGTTCTCTATACATGGTGTTTCCAAAATATGGTACAAAAAAGTTCACGAAATACTCGTATCACGATACTGGCCTATTAAAATTTGACATAATCAATATTATCGATGTGTTTTGAAGAGACAATAACCTACAAAAAATTTTAGATTTGTACTTTCATCCCCCGAGAATATATGAAATAAAATGTGTATTTATTTTACACCTTCAAACAGCCTGTATATCACAAACTAAGAAGGTTAGAGGAAAGTTACATTTGGGTATTTTAAATATTTCTTAACAATCTATCGTGTCTCTAATTTACGGTACTTATTTACGGACACCCTGTATAAACATAATCTTTTGTGCTTAAATCCATTTCATAAGAGAAAAATCAACGCCTACATTGAATGTATAATGCAAATTACAAACCAACTGAGTCGTATTCCAAATATTATTTTACAAAATAAAACGCTTGGTAGCGGAGAGGAAACTGACGATAACATCCGAGTCGACTATTTGTCAAACACAGAACGCTTTTCGTTAATATATTTGACAGGTGATAACATGGCGCTTATTATTTGAGAGGATTTCTCCGCACCGCAGGATTACCGCAATATTTTGTTACTAATGACTCGCGTACGAAAATTACCTACCAGAAAGGCGCTGCTAATTGGCTGGGTCACTTAAAATAAACCACTTGAAGCAGTGGCGTACAACTTTTGAAAAGCTGATTATTTGTCTCTTCTACATAATATAACGTAAGTAAAGGCTGGAGTAGAATTTCTTGCAATCGAAATGAGAAATGAAAATATTATATTATTTTCAAAATACTTCGATAATACTTAACCGATATTATTTTCATGATAATAATAATAATAATAAATTATATTGTTCACACGTAAAGAGGTTACTTGAACAAGGAGATCGACAAAGGCTATGAATAAATGAATAAATACACTGTGAAACATAAAATACATACAAAAAGTAAAAATTAAACATTCAAACATCAAACAGAATTAATGTTTGAAATATAATACATGAGATATATAGAAATACTTTTATTTAATATCCTAAGAAAGTAGATGCTCACATCATAGAGCTGGTGGGGACCTCATTCATTTAAAAAATGATCTTATTTTTATTTCCCCACATAATATGAAGCAGCGATATAGATGCATTAGCGTAGGTGGATCTATTATTGAGGATAGTAGTGAGTCTGGATCATCCGAAAATCCTGGAACCTTAATAAGACCCCCTCTTAGGCTTTCATACATGGGACAGACCAATTGTGTTCAAGATTCCCAGGCATTAGGGAGTTACATATTGAGCATATAGTGCTATTCAAAAGTATCCTCCCCCCCTCGTATCTTTTGAACGGCTACACTTACATTAATAAAATTTGGAGGTTGAAAATAAAGTGTTGTAAACTTCTCTACGAATGGTAACAGGTGACGTAATAGTAATAGATGACGTCACAGTGCCACTCTGGCCAATAATTTTAAATAGGACCTAATGGCAAGTGATATCTCGTTTGAAAGGCATTGACATTGGCTACTTTGACATTGGCTACATAGCCATATTAATTTTGTTTGGGTTTAAACTAATTTTGACGGATAAATTAAATAAATACCAAAATTATTGAAATTATTTTTTTAAATTCAATTAATCAAATATCAACAATGGATTCTTATAGCATGTGTTCGAAATGTGCTCCGTCTACTTCCTGACAGTAATACATCCTATTAGTAAACTCTTGTCGTACTCGTTCGAATGTGTCAGCTGAAATTGCATTGCATTCTTCAATAATTCTTTCTTTCAAAACGCCAATGCTATTTGGTGCCGTGTAGTATAAACCTTGGACTTCAAGTACCCCCATAGTTTTTGTGTAATGTGGGTTTTGACTAATTTTATTTGTCATACATTCACAGAATTCGAGTCTTCTGTCGGGGTCGTCATCTGAAAGGTGGTGCAACATTTTTAACTTGTATGGATGAAATTTATTTTAAGCCAACACTCTCTGTACTGTACTTTTACTTACTCTACAGATAGACGCAACTTTAGTTGAAGAGGAAGTAGGGTTTACTATCATTTCAGCAACTATATCAATTTTTTTATCATCACTAAATGTTGGTCGACCAGATCGTTTGGCATCTTGAACACTACCTGTTGCTTCAAACTTGTAGAAGCTCCCTCAAATAAGTTCTCGAGATAGAGCGATCTGGGTATCTCTCATTAAATAAACGTTCCGCTTCATGGAGATTCTTTCTAGATTCACCAATTCAAAAGATACGAGGGGGAGAGGGGACTTTTGAATAGCACTGTATATTGATCATTTCAATTTTATATAAGTTATTATTAACATGATATATGTATAATTTTTCTGAATTTGTGGTCCTGAGTTGTGCTCTTAATATGTAATGGAGTTGTACAGGTTAGATAATTGTTTCTATTAGGTTAATTTTATTGTGAAATAAATTTATATGGAGCGTGATGGGTACTAAGTATTATTCTATATTGATCTTGTTCAATAGTTTCATTTATGTAACAATATAGTATATTTTCCGTTGTGTTTCGGTCAATATTATTTATATCAAGTTCTATGTCACAATACTTTACCATAGCCTTGCATAGTTGGTCAGTCACATTATACTTCAAATTTCCAACAGCAGATTGTTGTAGTTTGATGGAGCGGATTAGTGCTCTATTAACATATCGCTTGGGAGTTTCACTTTTAATTCGTAAAAGGAGCTCCAAGGCCTGCTTCATGATGAAGTACCCTATCCTGCTTAGTGCTAGTTCGGACCTAATTGTATATGCCGCTGTTGATCTTTGCAGAAACCATAAGTGTTTCCAAAAGTTATTTTGTATTTTTTCTGCTTCTAGATGGCGGTGGCCCCAAATACTGCTTTCATAAGTAAATGTAGGTATTGCGACGTTATTATACAATAGTTTCATTGCCTCTGATGATTATTTTTATAAAACCATTGAATAACAGTTTTATGAGAATTTTTTTGTAATTCCAGGTAAGCGATTCAAAGTTCTCTCAATGTATTTTGAATATGCAGCTATAAAGACACGCAAAATACAGTGTGGAAACCACTTATGGAATAAAATTCTTTATGTCATTATTTTAGAAAATTATAAAAAATGCCGAGACATATCAACTTTTGAATTAAGTTGTGCGTTACGTGAACATAAATTTAAATGTACAGGGTGATTCACGCAAGTATGCGACAGTAGGTGTTTTTTTTAAATGGAACACCCTGTATATTTACATATTTTTGAAATCCTCCTAATGAACCGATTCCAACAAACTGAATAATGTATGGTCAATTATGAATTATACAGGGTGAAATTTTAAAATTAATAATTTATTACACTTGAAATAATGGTACTTTTTTAAATTAGCTTAATATGGATTTATCAAAAATCTCAACTAACTAATGATTAGACGTATTTGTATAAAAAAAACCTGCTACGCCCATGAAGTTTATCAGAAATACCTAAAAATTGTCTAAAAACGCCAATAATTAGACAAAATCGGTAAATAATGTGGATTGTTTTAATTTGGTAAATAATGTGGATTGTTTTCTATTCTGTCAGTTGTTGATGTGTTGACAGTTTATACTGAAAAAGTAAAATCTTTATCAAACACTCTTTCCTTGTCGACAAAACAATGAAATATTTAACTGAGACTCACCGATTTGGGATTTTAATGATGATAGGGTACGGGTATAACTGCAGAAGCCAAGTTGAAGTGGCAAACTTATTCAATCACAGGTATCCCGAATTGCCTAATATTTCACAAAGTACTGTGTCTAAAATGCATGCAGAATTCAGAGAACTTGGACATGTCAAACCCTTGAAAAGAAAACCACACTTCGTTGAAGATGATGTGAAAGTGGATATTTTGTTAAGTGTCGGAGAAAATCCAACTTCAAGTACCCGTCAAATTGCCCGTGAAAATAATGTTAGTCATACAACTGTCCTAAGATGTCTTCATAAAGAAAAACTTCATCCATACAAATTAACTTTTGTGCAGGAGTTAACACAAGACAATCCAGATCGTAGAATGGATTTCTGCGAAAGATTGATGAATAAGCTGAACAGAAATGAGATAGCTCTTGGTACCATTCTTTTTTCTGACGAATCAACATTCACATTGAATGGAGAGGTAAACCGACAGAACTGTAGATATTGGTCAGCAGAGAATCCTAATTGGATGCGTGAGACACATACTCAGTACCCTCAAAAGTTGAACGTTTGGGCCGGTATCATAGGCGACCATATTATTGGTCCTATATTCATAGATGGAAATTTGACAGCTGAAAAATATTTAAATATGCTTAGAAATGAAGTTAAGTGTGTAATAACTGTGAAAATTAAAATTTCACATTGTATAATTCATAATTGACCATACATTATTTAGTTTGTTGGAATCGGTTCATTAAGAGGATTTCAAAAATATGCAAATATACAGGGTGTTCCATTAAAAAACAACAACACTGACTATGGCATACTTGCGTGAATCACCCTGTACATTTAAATTTATGTTTACATAACGCACAACTCAATTCAAAAGTTTACGCGTCTCGGTATTTTTTATAATTTCCTAAAAAATGTCATAAAGAATTTTATTCCATAAGTGGTTTTCACACTGTATAATAAATGTCACCAATTATTCAAAAGAAAAAAACACGAATTCAATTTAGAAGCTTGATATTGTTCAGGGACAATGTTTCTTACATATATTGAAATCAACCTTTTTTACTGCAAAGGAAAATTTATCCTGAAATACTTACTTATGCATATATGTCTTGCAAATTGTATTTATCTTTGTGGAGAAGGCTTAGCCATGAAAAAGATGAATTTTTTAATTTGAGTATTTCCTGCAGATCAATCTGTTATAGGTATGATTATTTCGCAGTTTGTGTTCATATTCGCCAGGTGTAGGCTGTATACAGTGTTGGGCAAATGTGTGGAACCAAGAAAATATCTCTGGAATTGTTAAAGATATAAATTATGGTTTGAAAAGAACGTTTTATAGGTAATGATAATGATAATTATAGTGATGTATATTTTTTGTGCACCATCCGAAAGTAGAGATTTCAACGAACAAATTGCCCACCGCCTTTTTGGAAAAAGTTGATAACGCCAGAATTTTCGATTGAAAATTAGGGTGCGTTTTTGATATTAAGTCAAAATAAGGTGGAAAAATTAATATTTCAAATAAAATAAGTTAATAATAATAATAATAATAATAATAATACTTTATTCATCCTTTTTGATCATAGTACATGATATAGGACAGGTCAAACAGAAAAGAGGATGTTACATTAAATACGACTTAGATACTTATTAAACAGTTAAATTAAAATCGTTTGTTCAAAAACTCATAAAAACATTCGACAATTAAAAATTTTTTAAGTTTTTGTTTGAAAACATTGAAATTGTTCTCATCTCTTATACAGAGGGGCAAATGATTCAGGAATTGGATTCCTTTATAGACAGGACTTTTTTCAAACAATGACGTTTCATGTTTTGGTGGCCGTATAAGTTTGCCAGATCTAGTTGGGTAATCATGGTAATCAGAATTAAGAGTAAAATCACTGGAATTACTTTTTGCATATAATATGCATTTGTAGATGTAAATAGAATAAAAAGTTACCAAATACCAAAATCTTTAAAATTATTTTTGCATGTTTCTCTATAATCTAGATTAAAAATTAGACGAACAATCCTTTCTTGAGAAGTAAAAATCCTTGAGGCATTTACCGCACCCCCCCACAGAATGAGATTATAGGAAATATGGGAGTATACTATTGCATAATAAACATTGATCAATTGACTAGTTGTAAATATATTTTTTAGCTGTAATATTGCAAAGTAACTGCTATTTAATTTTTTACAAATGTGGTTGATATTGGTATTCCAGCTCATTATCTTATCAAGGTAGGATCCTAGAAATTTCGTATAACTCGAAAAATAAACATCAGTACCCTTAACTGAGATACAGCTATTTTCAAGAATACCTATTCTTGTAGAGAAATGCATGATAATGGTTTTTGTCGAGTTTACTATCAAGGAATTTCTTTCACACCAACTGATAAATTCCTTTGATAAAATATTCATCTTTGAAAGCAGCTCATCTGGAGACTCAGAATCAATTGCTAATGTTGTGTCATCTGCATATAGTATCAAGTTATTTGTGCTAACATATTTAGAAAGATCCTTTACGTATAATAAAAATATCAGAGAACCTAAGATTGACCCTTAAGGTACGCCAATTTCCACAGGTTGGGGGAGGGACTTCTGATCTTCAATTTTAACAATAAGTTTTCTGGCTTCTAAGTATGATTTCAGCCACGATAGAGATTTGCCCCGAAATCCTAAATCTCGTAGTTTATTTACTGTTATATCAGTACTAACCGAGTCAAAAGCCTTTGAAAGATCAAAGAAGAGTGCTCCTACATATCTCTTCCTTCCCAATGAGGTGTGGATAAAATTAAGCAGAGCTATGGATGCACTCTCCGTCGATCTGCCAGGCAAGAAACCATGCTGATGGTCTGATATAACATTATACTTTTTGAGGAAAGAAAACATGTGTTTATAAATACATTTTTCTATCACTTTACATATCACAGTTTGGACAGTTATTGGCCGATAATTGTCAAAACTAAGTGGGCTATCTTTTTCATGTATTGGTGAAACAATTCCTATCTTTAAACTTGATGGAAAGTTTTCTATTTCCACTGAGTAATTGATAATGTCTGCTAGAGTACAAGCAATTTGTGGACCTATGCTCTTAATGATCTTTGTCGAAAGACAGTCAACACCCTCGGCATTAACATTTTTCAGGCAGTTAATTATATCCAATACTTCTTCAGGGATAACAGGTTTAAAATAAAACGTATTAGCGACATACATTGTTGTATAATTTTCAAAACTACTGCCGGTTAAGTGAGTATTTATTGCTTTTTGAGTATTTGTTGCAAAAAAAGTGGCAAACAAATTAGCAATTTCGTATTTATTTTGAGTTATTTTCCCATTTATATCAATGTTATCAATTGTAGCATGTCTCTTTTTCCAGTTTTTTGTTGTACTGTTCGCCATATATATTTTTGTTTTTCTTTCACATTTTTATTTTCATGACTTTTTTGGTAGAACGATTTTCTTGATTTGTTAATTCCAGTGACATAATCCCGTATTAATCTCTTATAATTTAAATGATCATCAGGATTTGTGGAATGTTTTGTTAACCAAAACAAATTCCTTAGATCATCACCCATCTGTACAAGATCGCGATCAATCCATGATTTTTTGGTTAGATTAGATACCTTTGTTGATGTTAAAATGGGACAAATAAAATCAATATAGTAACATATAAGTTTCAAAAATTCATCATATACAAGATCAACACTTGAAATATTTTTTATCATAAAGATATTCATAGACCGACAGAAAACTTTCATTGTCTAGATGAGTTTGTAAACTCAGTAAATTTGATGCCGATACATTCCTAAAACTTGTCTTTCTGCTATTTAGCTTATTTTTGCAAAATGTACATAATATATTCGAACGATATTTTACATGAATATTAAGTCCTAGATGATCACCAAGCTGCATATCAATCACGTTTTCATTGTATTCAAACATCAGATTTGTTAAAAAATAATCAACCTTAGTTTTTGTAGTTTTCATGTTTTTATTTGTGAAAATCCGTGTTGGTTCACAATTTTTTAAGTTTAAGTTAAAACTCTCCATTAAGTCAATTAATAATGTTCTTTCACGTGATATATTGAAATAATCGATGTTAATGTCTCCACAAAGAATAGTGCAGTCATAATAATTGATACAAAACTGTAGGACCTTAAAATGTCGGTCCATGAACATCTCAATGTTTCCTGATGGGGATCTATATATATTCACAAGACAATAGCTTCTTCCTTGCAAAAAAAAGGATATACTACATACTTCAAAGTCAATATCAATTGATAGATTATTTACAAAGTCTAGATTTTTAAATTTAATAATCTTTTTTACAAGTATCAGAACCCCACCATGAATTTTGTTGATACGATTAAAGTGACTAGCCAACATATAATCGTTAAATCTCACTAAATCGATATTATCATTATTACACCAGGTTTCAGAAAGGCGCAAAATATCCGGTTTGTTACATTCCAATATTAAATCAATTCTATTGGTCTTATTAGTCAGGGATTGACAATTTACATTTATGATTTGAAAAGTTTTAGTTTGTTATGTATTATTACACTTACATACATTGCTACATATAAAACTTTGAGAATTCACCGGAGCTACATTTCCTAGACTTGAGAAAGTCTCTTTGGACGCAACTGAAAAAAAAATAAGGTGAATTTTCACCAAACTATGCACTAAAATTTTTTTTCAAGATAAAAATAAAAAATCAAAGCTTGGTTATTTGGATTTTTAACCTAAATTTTGAGGTTATGTGAAAAAATTGTAAATACAAAAGTTTTAGATCTTCTTATAACTCACAACTTTCCCTTAGGATTTGTAGTTTTGCCGGAAATCGAGATAAACTATTTTATACCCTCAAAAACTCTCCCCTCCCACTTCCCGAACTCATCGCCCGTAATTTATTTTTCTTTTCAATTTTATCATATTCCCCTCCTTTTCTGATGGGTTTCATCCTACTATTATTTTTTTTTCACTTTTTACCATTTTTGAAAGCTTCGGCACTGGTCTACATACCTTATCGAATGGCAGGGGATGGCAAACCTAACCTCATTGATTTTACGACTACTTTTCAGAATATCGAAGAATTGTTATTTCAAATAGAAGACGAGGCATCAAATATGGAAGCAAGATTGGAGAACTTGTTTGTAAATCCCGATAAAATGACAGGTTTTTGTGTTTCAACACCACATGAGGTTATATTTTCACGAGTTCTCTCAATATTCCCAGATCTGTTAAGATCAATCGTTTTATATTAAATATAAAATTTTTAGAGCGGTTGACTCAAATCTTAGATGGGGAGGATCTTCAGTTTAATCATCAGAGCACGGAAATTTCTCGCTGGTCGCTTTTATATGCTGTCAGAGCAGCAGAAAACGCTATTAAATTCAACCACCGCTGTCACTTTAACTATCACTATTATTGGCTTAATATCCTCTTTCAACACACCTCCCTGTATGATTTGTAGCGAAACGCTAATGATTTATAAAAGACGCACTTCTTCAAAATGTCAAGAACAGTTTATAAAAGCTTTGGTACATTTACCTAATATGCTACACATTAAAATTTCTCATATAAATTAGATAAGTATTGTCCAATATAATGTTAACATCAAATTAATAATTGCTGTATAGGTAATGAAAATGCCAAGGTATATAAAATTGAAAGTTTATTACCTTTCACCATAAAATAATCTGCATTGTCATATTTATATAATCGACATTAATAACGCTCATTAACAATACTTTCTGTAACTGAAAATTTGTTTGTTATAGATGAAGAGACATTTGCAATTTCAGAATTTTATTTCCAGTTTGTTTTTAATAGAAATTTATCACAAAACATTTTTTTAAATATTTCTGTTTTGTACATCAACAATCATTACATTGAAAAACTGGAGAGATACAGTGACGATGTTGAAGTTGGAATAAATTAAATATTTTTCTGTTTAAAGCTATTATAACAAAACGCTTGCAGAGGTCAATTTTCATTCTCAATTGCGCACCACTTTCGCGTACATGGGATCATTGTTATTTTTTTTAAATAGAACAACATATTTTTCTCTGCATTTTTGAATTCCACAACAAAAATGTATAATACTTTCACAGCCCAAAGCATTGGTTTGTGAATTAGAGAAATATACTGTATCAGAAAGTTTTGATTATAAAATATCATTGAAATGACTGGAGTAATAAACATTTAGTTTTCAATATTTCAAATAATTAATAATTTGCCCTCCAATTTTGTTTGGAAAATCCCTTCGTAAACAAAGTGAAAGTATTGAAGCTGACCGGTTTTTCCTTAACTGTGGATCAGGCTTGGGAAAAATCATGTTCCGTGGGATAATACGAAAATATGCCAATTGGCGATAACTAAACATCCATTTTCGATGTCAATTTAATCTGGTCCAGTATGTAACGTCATTTTCTATGTCTATTAACATGATATTTGGCATAAATTACAGCAAATACATGCGTATCAAGCGTATTTAAATTTTGAAAAATGATGACTGCTACCACAGCACAGCAGAAAGTTGATGATTGCTTCGGTAGCGCTATGTTGGGATGAACGCGACCATTAGTTCGAAGTGGTTCAGGGAATCTGTTGAATTGATTGGTAAGATGGAAAAATTGAAATTAAGAAGTCAAAAAATAATTTAGCTGATTTCAAACGCAAATCACAGTATAGGAACGAACCAGTATGTTATCTCGTGACGTTACACTGCCGAGCTCTCTGTGACCTACAAAGTCGTTCGGATGAGTATCTCATCCGGCGGCCAATGCTGTGCTGCGATCAAACCAAAGTGCCAGTGGTGAATTTGCGAATAAAATTATTTATTACAGCTTATATTTTTACGGGGTTTTGGTATTATTTTTATAGTTTATAAGCATTTTTTTGCAATGGATACCATTAAAAAGAAGAAAACGGGTAGTTTGTGTGTAGTTCGTGGATGTAACAATAAATATTATAATTGTGATGAAAAATTTCACCGTTTACCAGAGGATTCAGGAAGGTGAAAAACTGTTTGTATTTTCATACGAAAAGTATAATACTTTCTTTTTTGATCTTCATATTACATTCATGAGCCTTAGTTTCATGCATTGATTTAATTTGTTGTTTTTGTTCCAGAGCCAAAGTTTGGCCTGACTTGATGCCAAAAAGAGAAACTCTATACAATAGTAGTCATAGTTTATGTGGTGCTCAATTTGAACCAGACATGATTATGCAACCTCATAAAAGAAAACTTCATTTAAAAAAGGATATTCCAACAATATTTCTTCCATCAAATACTACAATGCCTAAAGACTTTCAGACAAATGATTTATTGGAAAAGAATTTTGTTCGCTACTTTTGTGGTTATTTAATTAAAAAATAATCGGAAATTCATACATGCAGTGTGTGTGTGACGTATTCACAAGTGTATCAGAATTTAGACGATTAGTATTTATACTGTTACCTCAGAGCTTATGAAAATACGAATGAGGATACTTTTGGAAACTTGAATATGCCGCATGAAAATTTTGTACAATACATCTCATTATTAAAAACATTATTTCAAATGAATTTAGAGAAAGTTGCTACGGAAGATAATATTGTTGAATCAGTCATAAATATTAGTCAAACAACAGAGTTTGTATATCCTTGTGTTGATTTTCCAATAAAATATTTAATGAAACTTTTATTCAGGGTACGACTATATTACACATTATTTGTCAATAAAAATTTTAAAAATCATAACAAAATGTAAATTGTAATATGGAAAAACCAATAAATATTTTGTATAAGACTTATGCCACCTACGCCTATGGTAAAATTAATCGTAAAGCGATCCGTTCAAGGTCATCAAAAGCTCGGGCAATTTATAAATGAAATTTATAAGAGTTATACTACTGGTTCGTTTCTATACTGTGCGCAAATTACAATAAATCTGCAGGTCTTTACTTAAATCTGTTGTCTTTTGGCTGCAGGTTTTTGAAAAGCTGTCAAATGATTTTCACTATCTTGTGATATGACTACAAACTATTTCACTATTCACTGGCGAAAATACAATAGCATTATCATTTTTTCTACCGACAAAAAAGTTACCTGCAATAACGTTGTCAAATTCACATGTCATTTTTAGAGCGACAAAATTTTTATATTTTTCAAGGTGCGTTGAATGAAGCAAATTTTGTTATCATAACTCTGATATTCTGTTCAGTTTATCCAGAAAAAAAGGTTGAACGTGTCGCGGGACACACGGTATGAACTTTAGCTCCTTTTAAGCAAAAATTATGTAATACATCTGACGTTATAGATGAATAATTTGCATATTCCTCGGTGGCCGACTAGTAAGCAAACCAGACTCTCACGCGGTAGACCCGGGAACGATTCCCCGCGAAGGAGTTTTTTTATTGTTGATTTTATCTTTGAATAATTATTCTGCTTGATATCAATAACGACAACAGGTGGACGTACTTATAACAGCATCATATATTTGAAAAGGGAAACCGTAGCATTATACAAATTGGACATTCAAGAACTGTACGTTTACCACAAAAAAATTAGTGGGAACATAAAATTAAATTTTTAAATTTTCAATTTGAAGTTATATTACAGTTTATAGAAATTTTCATTTTCCAGAATTTTTTCTTGAGTGGGTCGTAGAAAAAATATGCTGTTCGCCTCGTGTGGATTGTCCATATCGCACTTGAACGATTGAGCACTCCGCCTACGGCGTCGCGCCCAAACTTCGTCCTCGTGCGATATGGCCATCATATCCACACTAGTTGCACCAACTACTATATTTACCAAAATATGCCCTTTTCCATTTAAAAACAACCTGCCAAATGTCAAATCAATTCATCCATCCATTTCAAAGTTATCGAATTGAAACATTCAAGTTTTCAAAATTTCAACACCCTGTATTTCGAAAAGTAAATGTGCTAGACCCCTTAATCCTCACATCATTTTATCCAATTTTACGAGAGGAATGTACATGCAAACGTTGTAATTATCCTTAACGTTCGAGATGCTTATACCATTTTTTGCGCGATCGTATTGAAATAAATTCCGAATGAAATAATTTAAATTTCTTCGGAATGAACGAAATGTCAAAAGTGACATTTATACTTCTCGATCAGTTTAGAATATATATTTTGAATTTTGATGAAATTGTTATTATTTATTACTATTTATTACTTTTCGACGTCTGAACGGTAAGTAAATCACTTACCGACGTGTTAAGCTTAGAAACCAGTAAACAAAACCCACCGTCCTGACAACCGATGCTGTAAATAAACAAAAAAGATCAATCGCGCAAAAAAAATTATGGAAATAATAGTAAAAATTTATCCGAACAAATTCAAGTAGATCAACAGCACTGCGAATACCAGCTTTGCATAGAATTTTAATATAGAATCGGTGGTTCAGTGGTAGAATGCTCGCCTTCCACGCGGGCGGCCATGGTTCGATTCCCGGCCGAAGCATATGAATCCGCTGCTCCGTAAACGAGAGAGAGAGAGAGACTCAGGAGAGAGCACACGCACGCTAGCAAGGCACATAACGAAGCAACGTAACATAACGTAACGTAACGGTCAGATCTTTTGCGTCGCGACCCCTGGTCGCTCAAACATAACCTGACGTAAAGAGCTAAAGTTCCAATAACGGAGGTGGAACATAGTATTTAAAATGAATTGAAAGCTTGGAAGA
>CAJUYI010000750.1:29634-49485 GCA_910591695.1 Galerucella pusilla
CGGTATACCCTCTTGAAATATATTTTGGTACGTCTATGAAATCTACTCAAATGAATGATTTATTACTCCTTGTACTTTCTGTACAGACTATAGTATATGAACGCCTTCCAGTGAGAGAGCCCCGGTATGTGTGCCCAGTATGTGTAGGTTTCCTCTCCGCCCAGGTAGCTATGACTGATCTAGCAGTGCTTTCGGCATTGCCAAAAAATGGTTCAGGTCCGATAAATAAAGTCTCTGATCCCTTTTTTGCCAGAGTGTCGGCCTCCTCATTGCCCTCCACTCCTGGATGCACCGGCACCCAGGTCAAAATGACTCTGTTTTCCTTGCCAAGTATTTCAAGGGATGGTAGACAGTTATATACCATCTTATATTTTATCATGTTCGAGCTCAGTGCTTTAAGAGCAGCCTGGCTATCTGACAGGATGTGTATGTTCTTTTTTGCAACATGTTGATTTGATAGCTCTCTTGCAGCCAGTTCAATGGCGTATACTTCAGCTTGAAAGATACCTGCATACAGCATACCTGCCCAGGCTGGCTTTGATTTCAACTCTGGTTTTCGAGGGCTCCCCCTGTATATTTTCGTTGAAAATCGCTTGTCACTCTATTTGGAACACAACAATGTTAAATACTTGTGGAATTTTTATTATCAGCACCAGAAAAATTAACATTTTGTGATTTCTAAACTTTCTCATTGAACTAAAATACAAATAATGGACAGTAATTACAGTAATTGTTCAAAATTATGTCCCGCAAATTCCACACAAACGTCTTAAAAACGCACTTGTGCATGCAGCCTGAATAATAGCTGACTTACCTCACAAATGCGTTCTTTAAGATCATTTAAATCTACAGGCTGTGTTTCATATACTCATTACTTAAGATCGCCCCACAAAAAAAGTCCAGTGGCCTTAGATAGGGCGAGTGGAAAGGCCAAGCTATAGGTCCCTAACTACCTATCTATCTGTTGTGAAAAGTCTGATTGAGATCCTCCGCAACAATGCCTGTATTATCTGGAGGAGCACCTGTTGCTAGATTGCATTGTTTTTCGCTCTGCCGAAGGATTTTTTTAGTACCTTTTTAGTTACTCTATATAGTAGTAATAATCATAGTAATAAACAGATATTAGTTAAGACGAGAGTGACGCGAGAACGTTTTATATTTTTTAAATCTACATGGCAAGTTTCAAATTTTGAGTGCATTAAATAGTACCTAATAACGTTGAGTGATAAATTAATGATGTGAAGCTTGTGGAGGATGATTTTTCAACGCCAAGAACGGTGCTTCGTCCTTTTAGGCAAGATCCCTCCGACCTAAGTGACCTTAGCTAGTTCCTAAATATTTGCCACTGGAAAATTAATGAGAATTCTAGATCCGCATTTGGCAGCTCATACAAGAGCATCAGTTATGAAGGAAAGAAGTTGTACCTTCGTCAAGAATATGAGACAGATTTTTTTATACATATTGAAATATAATAATTTCAAATATAAGTAACAGCTCTTCGCTTCTTCGCTTCTTGTTTTGGGTTTTGTGAAAATAAAATAATAACATACCTATGTGTAGCTCAATTTACTAAGCCTGTATAAATGTTGAAAAAAACCATCAAATTAAATTGATATATATTTTTATTCATTAATACTATATTATATTTTTAAGGATTTATCATCTTATGGAATTGATGAATCTTAACCTCAATTATTCTTCTCTTTCCTCAATAATTTACGTTTGAACTGATATGAGGGCTAACTCAAAGCTAGCTATACTTTTTCGATGGCTAACTCAAAATCTAAATATTTCACTTATTTTAAAAAACTTGCCTACCTGAACACTCAAGCGAACTTTCACAATACGTAATCTAAACGTTTATACCAAAATTACGAGAAAATATTAAATAAATTTGTTCTGAAGATTGATCGACTATTCCTTTTTTAGACAATGGTAAGATGAAGAAGGGATGGTATATTTTCTCACGTGCTAAGGAGCGTCCATATTGTGCCGCTGTTTACAATTGGACAAAGCTGATTCGATGTAGACGCAACCCTTAGCACGTGCCACTGAGAATCGCTGAAATGTCGGTATCCTTCAAAGGAAGCCAAAGAGAATGGAAAGTTGAGGACGTACCAACCAATGGCATCTAGCGGCTTCAGTTGTGATACAGACTGTCTGCCCGTTGGCACGTGCTTTAATTTTTCATTTTTCCAAATTAATTTTCTCGTTCTTTCTCTTATCCTTATGCCTCCACAGGCGTCAGATTGGAGTTCTTCCTGTATTCATTTTTTTCCTTCTTTTCCCTCCCTGGCTGATGCCTTCATCTCTCATAATGTTTTTCCTTTATTAATTCCAATTTCTTCAATCTGGTCTATCCACTTTCTCCTGGGTCTTCCTTTTTGGCTTCTTCTTGATATTCCCATTTGCATAACTTTTCTTGCAATTCTATCTTGCTTCATTCTTACTAGGTGGCCAAACCATTTCAATTGTTTCTTTTTAATATTTTATATTATTTTTCAAATTAACACTCAGCTACACTTATTATCTCCCAAATAACTCCATTACTATTTACTTCTACACCAACTTTTGAATCTTTGACTTAATATCTGCACAGCTCCCTCTCTTTATGACATTATTTTATACAATTCAATCCATATTTACATCTCCATATTTAATCTCTGAATTTTAGATAATAACTTGTATATGATTACATTGATTCATGGAGACTAAGCTCGCAAAAACTGTAATCTGGCATATTTAAACTGTTCCAGAATTTCCTCCACGAATCGACAATGATAAAAAGTCGTGTTAATTTAATCATGATCACCTAGTGCGTAAAACATTATTTGGTTCGTTTAATACCGAAATAGCAGTACTTCATAATATTATACCGTTCAATTTCCATTGTTTTTGAATTAATATAATTTTTTCTCTAATAAGATTTCTTATAGATGCGTTACGAATACCGTACCATAACTTTTTAAAAATAATAAATATTAATGAAGCGGCTTCGGTACTTATTGAAAACGAGAAATCATGCCGTGAAGACGTTTTATATAAATATTTAGATTTAAATCGAATCATAGTTGAAATGAAATCTTGCAACGAGAACTTGTTTTAACCGGTATGACTATTTGTGTATCTTTATAATCTGTCCGTTCAATGAAAATTTAGTCCCGTATTTGAACACAATTGATTTAATTAAATACAATCCGATTGTTCCAATCATTACAAATGAATATTAAAATTCGTTACAAAAAGCATACCTCGAACGAGGATGTATTGATATCTGGTTAGCCTAGACCAGTTCCATGCATAAACAAAATATTGCGTTACCATAGCAACGAACAATAACTCATTGGAAGTGTCAGTGTGAAGCTGGACGTCAAAAAAGTAAACCAGAGTTACGCAATAAATTAAAAGAAAAAAAAAGGTAGAACGTGTCACGGGACACACGGTAGGAACTTTAGTTCCTTTTAAGCAAAAATTATGTAATACATTTGACGTTATAGATAAACGATTTGCATATTCTTTGGTTGTCGAGTAGTAAGCATACCAGACTCTCACGCGGTAGACCCGGGTTCGATTCCTCGTGAGGAAGTTTTTTTTATTGTTGATTTTATTTTTAAATAATTATTCTGCTTGATATTAATAACGACAACAGGTAGACGTTTGAAATATTTAGCAGAATATTCATTATTACAGATAATGGTACGGTACCCTTCATGAGGGAGTCCGACTGGAAACATCTACTTATAACAGCATGGTATATTTAAAAAGGGAAACCATAGCATTATACAAATTGGACATTCAAGAACTGTACGTTTACCACAAAAAAATTAGTGGAAACATAAAATTAAATTGTTAAATTTTCAACCTTAAGTTATATCACAGTTTATAGAAATTTTTATTTTCTAGATTTTTTCTTAAGTGGGTCGTAGAAAAACAATGCTGTTCGACTCGTGTGGATTGTCCATATCGCACTTGAACGATTGAGCACTCAGCCTACGGCGTCGTGCTCAAACTTCGTCCTCGTGCGATATGGCCATCATATCCACACTAGTTGCACAAACTACTATTTCTATCAAAAGATGCCCTTTTCCATTTAAAAACAACCTGCCAAATGTCAAATCTATTCATCCATCCATTTTAAAGTTACGAATTAAAACATACAAGTTTTCAAAATTTCAACACCCTGTATTTCGAAAAGTAAATGTGCTAGACCCCTTAATCCTCATATCATTTTGTCCAATTCTACAAGAGGAATCTACATGCAAACGTTGTAATTACCCTTAACGTTCGAGATGCTTATGCCATTTTTTGCGCGATCGCATTGAAATAAATTCCGAATAAAATAATTTAAATTTCCTCGAAATGAACGGAATGTCAAAAGTGACATTTATACTTCTCGATCAGTTTAAAATATATTTTGCATTTTGGTGAAATTGTTTTTATGCTATTTATTACTTTTCGACGTCTGAACGGTAAGTAAATCACTTACCGACGTGTTAAACTTAGAAACCAGTAAACAGAACCTGCCGTCCTGACAACCGATGCTGTAAATAAAGATCAATCGCGCAAAAAAATTATGGAAATAATAGTAAATATTTATCCGAACAAATTCAAGTAGAACACCAGCACTGCGAATACCAGCTTTGCATAGAATTCTAATATAGCATCGGTGGTTCAGTGGTAGAATGCTCGCCTTCCACGTGGGCGGCCCGGGTTCGATTCCCGGCCGAAGCATATGAATCGCTGCTTTGTAAACGAGAGAGCGAGCCTCAGGAGAGAGCACACGCACGCAAGCAAGGCACATAATGAAGCAACGTAACATAACGTAACGTAACGTAGTGTAACGGTCAGATCTTTTGCGTCGCGACCCCCGGTCGCTCAAACATAGCCTGACGTAAAGAACTGAAGTTCCAAAAAAGATATCCACCGAAATTGTGGAAATCGTAAAATTGGAGTATCGAGCCATCATCAAGTACCTGTATTTAAAAGGGTTAAGAGGTAAGCAGATTTACGAAGATATGCTTAATACCCTTGGTGCTCAATGTCCTTCGTCCTCTCCAAGACATAAGAAGTTTCGCGTCCAAAAATCTGCTGGAAAAGTTCTTGCTTCAGTTTTTTGCGATTTCCATGGAGTAATCATGATTGATTTTTTGGATAAGGGTAGAACAATAACCGGAGTTTGGTTCTATAGTAGGCTAAGAACATTTCGAACACTTGCTATAAGAATCCATTGTTGATATTTGATTAATTAAATTTAAGAAAATAATTTTAATAATTTTGGTATTTATTTAATTTATCCGACAAAATAGGTTTAAACGCAAACAAAACTAATATGGCTATGTAGCCAATGTCAATGCTTTTCAAACGAGATATCACTTGCCATAAGGTCCTATTTAAAATTATTGGCCAGAGTGGCACTGTGACGTCATCTATTACTATCACGTCACCTGTTACCATTCGTAGAGAAGTTCACAACACTTTATTTTCACTCTCCAAATTTTTTTAATGTAAGTGTAGCCGTTCAAAACATACAAGGGGGGCAGGGGACTTTTGAATAGCACTGTATAGATACACATCAATTGAAAAAAAATATTCTTAAGTAACTGTTTCACACTGTATACTATTCTTATATCAATAGCCATTCAATTAACCAGAAAACAAGTACAAATGAAAAAAATAAGATTAGCTACTTTCGTCAAAAAATCGATGTTGAATAAATTTCGTCATTCTCAATATTTACCTCGAAAGAGTACTTTAACTAGTTTTTGTATCACGATCAAATACAGTGACCTTTAACAAAAATTAAAACTATTTTTACACCTACAAAATATTGAAAAATAGGACAATCGAGAATGTAAAATTGCATTAGAATTACAAACCCCACCTTTTGTCGTTCGACTCACTCTCGCACTCTGATATTATTTTCAAATATGATGATCAAACATGTCAAGGTTGAAGCGCTGGTCAAATTTTTATTAAGTGCAAATTGTGTCAGCCTTCAAGGCTGCAACCGTTTTAACGTTGTTTATATCGCATGCAACCGACAAAATCGGCTCTCTAACCTTTTTCTCGTGTTATGTTTTTGGGTCGAAACACGTTTTTCTTTCATTTTAAATTCTGTTCGATTAAATCATAATTAATTTTGTTGAAATTAAGCTTGGATTAATTTTATGTTCGATTAGTGGCAATTTTTCATTTTAATTTACCGTTTTATCACGTATACTACAAATATACGGAGTGTCTAACGAAGAATCGCAAATCGATTTCCCAACAGACGACATTCCTACACTTAAAAGAAACTGGCTCTGTAGAACCTCAAAGTACTGAGACTGGTAGGCACACGGATGCTAACGAGGTGTACGAAAAACCACTTTAAAAAAGTTCATGCGATGCCAGATGGTGACTTTTCTGTTCGAGTAGTTTTTGCGACATGATTACTGGACGAAAAGAACCAAATTCTAAATTTCTCTCAATAAATTTATTTTGCGGAGAAGCTGTCTTTACCAGACCAATCATCAATCATCACTTATGGAGCCATTGCGTGGAGTAGTAGAACCAGCCTATTGACGACGAGAGAAAACATCTCCAAAATTCAAAGACTAGCCTGTATGTGCATTACAGGAACGATGAGAACATGCCCAACGGCAGCCATGGAAGTGATTCTCAACCTCACCCCTCTAGATATGGTGGTGGAAAGCGTTGCAGAAAGAACAAGAAACAGACTAAGTAGAGAGGGAATCATCAAAAAAACCACCTCCTCACTTCTTAGAAATCAGACAACCTGGGACATGCCACTAGACGGTATGATGAAAAAGTGAAACTTTTCAAAGAAATTCGTTACGGAATTAAGCAACAAGAAGGAATGGGATCCAAATACCATTACCAGACTTGGAAAGAATGCTATTCAATGGTACACAGACGGCTCAAAAGAAATAGAAGGAAATGGGATAGGAGTGTTCGGGCCAGGAACCAAACACAGCCATTGAAGCACTGAGCTCTTGTGTAATCAGTTCCAAAATGGCGTGGGAATGCCTAAACAAACTTAATGAACTAGGCGAAAACAATATAGTCACCTTACTATAAATTCCGGGACACACTGGAATAGAAGGGAATGAAAATAGCAGATGAACTAACAAAGAGGTGGACTGCAATACCTTGCTGGGGGCCTGAACCCTTTTGCGGAATGAGCCCCAATGTAATATTGGAAGAAATGGGTAAAGCAGAGAAAAAGAGAAGATCTGACCACTGGAAAGATCTAGTAGGGCTTATACAATCAAAGACTCTTCTGGGTGACTACAACCTGTTGAGATCAAATGAATGCATGAGTCAAAGTGAAACTGTGAAACAGGAACCCTAACGGGACATTGTCGCCTGAATGAGCACCTGAAAAAGCTCAAAATAGTGGAGGAAGAAGGATGCAGATTTTGTGGCATGAAAGAAGGAACCTTCATCCACATACTTTCCAACTGCACAGCACTTCAGAATCCTAGAGCACAGCACCTGGGAGATTACTGGATAGAAAAGGAACATTTTCCTTAGTTGAAGCCTGCCCAAGTAGCAATTTAAATTCTATAAGGGTTGTATAAACAGCTACAAGATAGATCTTATAGGATACTGAAATTCTTATAGCGGTCTACAAAACAATTATACGATCCTTATACAACTAAAAAGGGCCCATTTTCATACAACTGTTTGGTTGTATAACAGTTCTATTAAAAGTTTATACAACTCTTATATGACTGTTTAATACACATTTATACAACTCTCAATCGACTGATTTATAATCATTTATACAGCTACTATAAAATGATTTAATAGTGTGTCATGTAGTCACATCTATAAAATGGGATTGAAGCGAAAATGGTTGTATAATGCAATATATTCTTTTATAATGATGTTATTTCGAGCCCAATGGAAACATTTTGTAATCTAGAGCATTTCTTTTTTTAGTGAAGAATATCAGAATCAAATTATATTTCAACTTGAACGTGCATCATACATTTCATTTGTAGAAATGGAGACTTATCAAAACGACTTAGTCCGCTTGGGCGGACATCTATAGCAAAAATTATAATTTCATTTGGATGGTTTAATAGCACAAATTTTGATGCGCCGCAAATTTTACTGATAGATTATGGGTATATATTTGGCAATAAAATGAAGCGCTTCAATTCTGGTTGAGTTTCAAGTAGATACTTAAAAAATAGGAGTCAAAGGAGTGTCAACCGTATTGTGAAGTATGTGAGCATCCCATTACAATTAAACATATTTTGATTAAGTGTCCGCTATATAGTGTCGCAAGGTTACAGCATCACCTACCGAACAATTTAAGTGCAGTGTTCAAGGAGTGCAGTGTTCAAAGTTTAATACAGTTTTTAAAGGATTCTGAGCTTCTATACGAAATATAATTATTCTATTGTTCAACAAATATGTACAAAATAATCATTCACTGTTCCACCGCTAATAACCAATATGGTTGATGCGGAAATAAAAAAAAAATAAAAATAAAAAAAAAAAAAGTCCTTAAAAAACGCTATTCGACTATTATACAACAATTCAGTCCTCTTAGAATTCCATTTTGCTAGTTGGGAAGGAGGTGGACTGAAATACCTTTCTGGGGGCCTGAACCCTTTTGCGGAATCAGCCCCAATGTAATATTGAAAGAAATAGGTAAAACCGAGAAAAAAAAAGATCTGACCATTGGAAAGTTCTAGTAGGGCTTATACAATCAAAGACTCTTCTGGGTAACTACAACCTGTTGAGATCAAATGAATGCATGAGTCAAAGTAAAACTGCTAAGAGTTTTAACAGGGATCCTAACAGGACATTGTCGCCTGAATGGGCACCTGAAAAAGCTCAAAATAATGGAGGAAGGAGAATGCAGATTTTGTGACATGGAAGAAGAAACCTCCATCCACATACTTTCCAACTGCACAGCACTTCAGAATCCTAGAGCACAGCACCTGGGAGATTACTGGATAGAAGAGGAACATTTACCTTAGTTGAAGCCTGCAGACATCCTGAAATTCCTCCAGGAAATAGGACTAAAGAAACTGATAGTTTCTGAGACTCTCCTCAGAAGCTAAGTAGAAGTAAGGGGGCACAATAGATCTTTTAGATATCAGTGAATGTCACCCCACAATACATACATACATATTTTCACTAGAAACGGAATTATTAATTCACAGGATGCCTACATTTGTAAAAATATGCACGCCTTATAAGAGATGAAGCACCAGAAAATATTATCAATAAATTCTTGGATAGGTGTAATCGGCAATCAACTACTGAAACCAACAGTCCATTTATTAGGACATAAGTATCTTAAATGTTTGCCAAAAAATTCACCCGAGTTGATAAATAACGTTACCCTAATGACACGGCAATACTTTGAGACAATCCGTATATTTATAATTTCTATATAATAATCTAGACTGCTTGGATTTGTACTATTCTCATGTACATTACAATATTATTCTATTTAAATTCGACAAATCTCTATTTTCCATAGTTAAGTAAGTAAATTAACCCAAATAATTTGGCTATTGTTTTAGAGTTCTGTTCTCCATCTCGCCGTCGTCTACTTCTGTTTGTGTTAGGAGTTCATCAAACGTTTATAGCGATTCGTAGGAGTCCCGTGTAAGAATCATTTTGATCCACCATCGTATTAATTAATTGTATAGTTGGCGTTGAATGGCATTCGGTCTCGTCTCTGTTTTCTTTTCGTCTGCTATTTGATTTAGTTTTTTTTGTTCAAAGGTGGCGTCTATATTTAGCAGTTTTAGTTGGGAGGCGTTTCATTGTCATTATTTTCAGAGGTTCTCCTTCAATTTGACATTGATTATTGAATAGTATATGAAAATGTCATATCATATCATAGCATATGCAGACGATTTAACCATAGTAGCAAATTCAAGATAAGAACTTATAAAAACAATTGAAAAGATAGGAGGGGAAGCAAAACAACTTAGAATGGAAATCAACGCGGACAAAACAAAATATATGATAGTAGGTAAAAAAAAAAAACGAAAATACAAAAGGGAAGTTAGAAACGCAATGGCATTCATTTGAAAATGTAACAACATTCAACTACTTAGGAGTGACGATGGGACAAACAGATAAAGAGCGGGTGCAAGAAGGAATACTCAATGGAAACCAAGCTTACTGCAGAAATGGAAAACTTCTGGAAAGTGAAGCCAAGAGTAGAGCCATAAATAAAAACACAAACATAAAAATATACAAAACACTAATAAGACCATAAGACCATGTATGGCCTAGAAACAACGGTAATAAACCAAAAAGAAGCAGAAGACTTGAAGATCATAGAAAGAAAGATTCTTAGAACGATACTGGGACCGAACATAACAAGAACTGGGCAAAGGAGACTCAAAACTAACAAAGAAATAGAAAGCAAGGTAAGTAATGAGACAATCGTGAAATATATAAAAGCACAAGGCCTAAAATGGGCAGGACATATGATGAGACGAAAGCCTGTAGGAGTGATAGAAGAATAACACAATGGACTCCTCTATGGTCGAGAAGAAGGGGAAGACCCAGAGAAAGTTGGAGGGATCAGATAGAAGAGGATACAAAAAGGATGGGAATCAAAGAGTGGAGAGAAAAATGCAGAAATAGAGCAAAATGGAAGAAAATAACTTCTAAAGCCAGGACACACAAGAAATTGTAACAATAAGTAGTGAAAAGGGAGTAATCCACCCTAATAAATGGATTTTAAAGCCCATTAGCGTCAGCCACAATCTATTAGATTTAAAGGCTTGATGATGATGATGATATGAAAATGTATATTATATCTGGAATTTGAACAGTTCCGGAAAATTCCTTATGCATTCTACAATAAATGGTGCGAATTTGCTTAGCTGAATTCGAGTCCTTTCAAATCATATTCTCAATGAAGTATGACGAGGCACCGATGCGTTTTGAAACCTATTCTGCTGTGGTCGTTGTTGATTTCAGTAACTTTTTCCATTGTTATTTATTTTAACACTTTAATTCAAAATTTTTAATTCGTATTGTCTGCACTTTTTTCTCTTGATCTTATTTCCTCCCAGGTTCAAATTTCCATTTCCTAAGAGGAACTATAGTTTTTTTTCATAGTATGAGGCCTTTATCCCAGCTTTCCCTTCTCCCTTCCTTTAAAGTGTCATTCCCTCTCTTCTTTTCATGAGGAGACTAAGTATCGGTTTCTACAACTCCTTTGACATCATTTTTCTCATACTTCTCTTCTTCAGGTTATAATTTGAAGCCTTTGGAATGTTCCTTCCAGCATTTCACTGTAGAGGGCTTTCTTCCAATTTCTCCATCTTCATTTACATTTATCCAAGTGTTTTTTTTCTCCTCTTTTTATGGTGAGTCCAGGTATAAGTATTTGAAGTTGCCTCATGAAATCTCTCCATGCTTTTTTTGATTCTCCTCTCTTCCATGTTCTAGTTTGAATCTGCTGTGCAGATCCATCTAGCTTTCTCTTCACTGTTCAAGATATTATCCTGAAATTTTCCATTTCACATCTTCTATATCCCAGTTGTCTTTGCTTTTTCCCTCCTTTTGGTGAGTCGAGATATTTTCTTTGCAACTTTTTCTAATCCAAATTTGGATTTACTGAACTTCCAATTGGGCTCCTCTCACTGAATAAAGTTACCACTGGGGTGTTTCGTTTAGCTTCCTTCTTCATGTATAAGGCTTTTCCTTCAATTCCTCTCTCCACAAACTTTTTCCAGTGTCTTCCCTACTTCTCCCGCTATGGTAAATCCTTCTTATAATCTTCTTGTGACTATTATTGGATATTTTTCTCTTTGTCACTTAACACTACAACGCTTCATTGTCAGAATAGAAGAGGGGGCGTCCATTAATTACGTGAGGTGCTCTAGGGGGGAAGGGGGTCAAGCTAAATCTTTCAAAATATCACTTAAGGTGGAGGGGAGGTCTTGGCAAATATCACGTAATTATTTTTGTCGCAGAAAACGGTGTAAAGTTGCGTTTTAAAAAAAATTACGTTAATATTCACAAATATTAGTCTGCTATCTTCAATAAAAGTAGGTAATGGAACAAGTTTTTTCTCTCTCAATAATCCAACAAGTTTACAGTCCAAATAAAGGTTTTAAAGAATCTCGCGTGAGATTAGGGGAGGGAGGAGGGAGTTGAGGAAAATCTCACGATATCTCACCAAGGGGGGAGAGGGGGTCGAAAAATTCTCAAAAATGCCTCACGTAATTAATGGACGCCCCCAGAGAAACATTTCATTCCGTCTACTCCAGTTAATATCTGCGATTAAGGTATAAGCCAAATATATTTTCTATATATATAGCACCAACACTACCTTGAAATTTGTAGCTTGTGATGAGGAAAGCAAGAACCCACACCAAAACAAAGACAGTCTTGGTAACGATCTCGGTCTTGCTTGTCCGCTCTTGGTCGTGGTCTTGCTCAAATACTTGTCATGCTGGTCTTGCATATTTAGATTTGGTCCCGCTCTTGGTCTTGCTGGAATCTTGGACTTGCGTATTCACTCTTGGTCTTGGTCAAGCTCAAATAGTTTGTTACCCACTACTCACGTTGTTTTGAAAAATTTTCGATTCTTTTAATAGATATACATCATAAATGATCAACAAGATATTTTGAAGGTACCTAAGACGAATACTCTCAAATAGCATATTAATATTAAAGCAGTAATTTTTTGTTCAATTATGCACTTTGGTTTTGGTCTTGTTCCTGTTTATTCCGTCTTGGTCTGGCTAGTGTACGTATGATGTGGTCTTGTTTTTGAAAAATCGCTAGACATTTCCTGCTCATTACTATTTGTAACTGCTTCGCCATCTCAATTTGGGCATAATAATGAAAAAACAGTGGGAATGGGCTTGTTCAAGAAAAAATTTTTTAGTTAATAATAGAAACTAAAACTCATTTTAAACAGATTCCCAAAATTTTAGATTTCAGACGAAAACGGGGCGTGGTTACCTGTGACGTCACATTGCATATGCTTTACCTAACGTTTGAAACGCCGCGAGTCAAGAGCTGTGTATTGTGTATATTGTATCGTTTTGTGTAAGAAAAAAAACGCTGGACTGTTGACTGTTCCACTGCTCACTGCTTTAATGTATATATATTTTTCTGGTGCATTCTTGGATGTGTTAGGACAGTCGAGAATCAAATAGTGTTCATTCACCACTTTTTTCTCATTCCCTTCACAATAAAATAACGAAGCAGTAGGAACAGTCAAATTAAAACCTTGAGTAGTACCGTGATTGTTTGATTGTCTAAAAAATAGAGTAACAATACATAGATCAAAGCCACGGTCACAGTTTTTACAAGTTAAGCTCAGAAAATAGAGCCTCTGATGATGATAAAGAGAAGGAAGAAAATCAAATGGATATCACACGAATGGAACCTTTATCTCGGGATCTATACCGTTATTAGCCAGTTACCTTTACCCATTTGTGCAAGTTAAGAAAGTTCAAGAGCTGAGAATTTCACTAGTTATTTTGATGATTCTGTTTTACAAAAGAACGTAATAAAAACCCAGAAAATATTTCTTTGATAACAAGCCCATTGTGTTTTCTCAAGATTTGTTTAAGATGATGAGTTTCAAATAATATTATTATTGCTGGCAACAAAATACGAATTGGAACACATTTAACATCACATGACACCAATAAGGTAGTAGATTCTGTTTTTATATGTTTCATTTTCTCCATCATTAACTGATTTTTCAACAGTTTAATTTCACTCACAATTTCCAGACTATGAAAATTGCTTTGAGGTATTGATAGAACCTTGGGATATCTAGGAATTAGTTTTGGAACTTTAGTTCTTTATGCCAGGTTATGTTTGAGCGACCAGGGGTCGCGACGCAAAAGATCTGACCGTTACGCGTTACGTTACGCTGCGTTATGTTACATTGCTTCGTTATGTGCCTTGCTTTTGCGTGCTTGTGCCTCCTTAGTCTCACTCTCGTTTACGAAGCAGCGATTCATAATAATAAATATGCTCATACCCGGATTCGAACCCGGGCCGCCCGCGTGCAATGCGAGCATTATAACCACTGAACCACCGATGCTATATTGAAATTCTATGCAAAGCTGGTATTCGCAGTGCTAGTGATCTACTTGAATTTGTTCGGATAAATTTTTACTATTATTTCCATAATTTTTTTTGGCGCGATTAAGGGGTCTAGCTACTTTTTGAAATACAGGGTGTTGAAATTTTGAAAACTTGAATGTTTCAATTCGATAACTTAAAAATGGATTGAAAAATTGATTTGACATTTGGCAGGTAGTTTTTAAATGTAAAAGGGCATATTTTGAAAGAAATTGTGGTTTGTGCAACTAGTGTGGATATGATGGCCATATCGCACGAGGACGAAGATGAAGCACGATGCCGTAGGCGGAGTGCTCAATCGTTCAAGTGCGATATGGACAATCCACACGAGTCGAGCAGCATATTTTTTCTACGACCCACTTAGGAAAAAATCTAGAAAATAAAAATTTCTATAAACTGTAATATAACTTCAAATTAAAAATTTAACAATTCAATTTTATGTTTCCACTAATTTTGTGGTAAACGAATGTCCAATTTGTATAATGCTACGGTTTCCTTTTTTAAATATACGATGCTGTTATAAGTAGATGTTGCCAGTCGGACTCCCTCATGGAGGGCACCGTACCATTATCTATAATAATGAATATTCTGCTAAATATTTCAAACGTCTACCTGTTGTCGTTATTAATATCAAGCAGAATAATTATTTAAAAATAAAATTAACAATAAAAAAAATTCCTCGCGGGGAATCAAACCCGGGTCTACCGCGTGAGAGTCTGGTGTGCTTACTACTCAACCACCAAAGAATATGCAAATTGTTCATCTATAACGTCAGATGTATTACATAACTTTTGCTTAAAAGGAACTAAAGTTCCTACCGTGTGTCCCGCGACACGTTCTACCTTTTTTTTGTTTGTTGCACCGATTTAATGGGACATAATATGGATTTCATTTTTCAAATATGTGGGTTATTTGGAACAAGGAATGGGTACCTGGGAGAATCTGGATATGCTACATTGTAATGTATGATTTGTCGTTGATGGCTACTATAATGTTTTGTAACGGGACTGTTTTTCAGGACTTATTTTTGTATTTATGGTTAT
The DNA here is from genome assembly GCA_910591695.1 of Galerucella pusilla. Lineage (NCBI taxonomy): Eukaryota > Metazoa > Arthropoda > Insecta > Coleoptera > Chrysomelidae > Galerucella > Galerucella pusilla. The sequence continues at coordinate 44,787 of CAJUYI010000750.1, forward strand.
CGGCTTTCACAGAAATAGTTGAGTTTTGGAATGATGTGCCAAGAGTGCTTCTACGTTAGCAATTTGGTGAGTCAGCTGGTTTTAGCGACCTGACCATGTACGTCCGCAGCGGAACTGTTGTCAAATTTTTTAGTAAATAATAGAAACTAAAACCAGATTCAACCAGATTCCCAAAATTTTAGATTCTACCGCGAACGTTTAAACCCTCAAATTAATTAAAGACATTTTATTGAACGAAAACAGGGCGTGGTTACCTGTGACGTCACACTGCATATGCTATACCTAACGTTTGAAACGCCGCGAGTCGAGAGCTGTGTATTGTGTATATTGTATCGTTTTGTGTAAGAAAAAAAATGCTGGACTGTTGACTGTACCTACTGTTTCATTATTTTATTGTGAAGGGAGTCAGAAAAAAGTGGTAAATGAATACTTTTTGATTCCCGACTGTCCCAACACATCCAAAAATGCACCAGAAAAATATATATACATTAAAACAGTGAGCAGTGGAACAGTTAAATTAAAACCTTGAGTAGTACCGAGATTGTTTGACTGTCTAAAAATAGAGTAACAATGCATAGTTCAAAGCCACGGTCACAGTTTTTACAAGTTAAGCTCAGAAAATAAAGCCTCTGATGATGATAAGGTAGAGGAAGAAAATCAAATGGATATCACACGAATGGAACCTATACCTCGGTTTAGGCTTGCATTAAGGCTTATGTACGTTCCAAAGCGATTCAATGCGGGGGCGAGGGGTTTTCTATATGGAAAATGGCTAAGAAGAGAAAATGCACTAGCAACAAGATCGTTCCAAAGAAATCGTGAATAAAAAAAGACGGAAAACCTATGAACGAAGAGTTTTCAATATCCACTAGCGGTCCTTCTTCTACATTTAGCTCGTCAGAATTAAGTATGTCAGATCCAAATAGCTCATTTTATCTAGATACTAAAGAAAAAAAAATCCAAAGCTTCATTTGGGAGTTTCGAGTCATTTATTGTTGTGAGCTTGTTAACTAAGAAAATGTGAGCTGGACAAGTTTAATATATTTTTAACATTAAAAAAGATCAAATTGAATTTACCTTATAGGATATTAGGAGACGATTTTGGTGTGGCACTTTCCAGAGTATGTAGCATTATACAAAAAACTATACCGTTATCAGCCATAGTTACCTTTACCCATTTGTGCAAGTTGAGAAAAGACTTTCTACTCCCTCCAGACGCAGATATGAAAATGTACTATGTATTTTAGATTATTTTGAAATTTCGATTCAGAAGCCAAGTGTGCATTTTTTGTTACTATTAATGTAGTCCCTCACCATAAAGATATCGACTTCAGGTGAATTTGCAGAATCGGCTTCAATAAATTAATCCAGTATTTACTGAGTACATCTTTAATAGCAAAAATCACTAACACTTTTGAAATTTAAACAGATTGCAGCTGTAACCAACTTTCTTATTTGAAACGCAGCGGTGTGCAGAGCACAATATGCAATGTGACGTCACAGTCGGTTCTGTCGCTTTTTAAGGGAGCTCCATTTTCAACCTCTAATATCTAAGTAGTGGAGAAAGTTCAAGAGCTGAAAATTTCACTGGTTATTTTTATGATTCAGTTTTACAAAATAACGTAAGAAAAACCGAGAAAATATTTAATTGATAACAAGCCCATTATTTAATAATTAATTAATCTTTACAACGGTAGCTGTAACGCTACCGAAACGTCGGAATAAAAAATATGAAAACATTATTGTGGTTTGATTCCAAAAAAAATTTAAAGAAAAAGAATAAGTTATGCCACAAGGAACATACAGAAGATATTGAGTGAACGATTTCTAAATCAGCTAGCACCCCAGAGTATTTATTATATTTTTCTTCGGTTCCAGTGATGGTTTTTCACAAAAAAAGTATGCCGGATCTGCTCAATAGGTACAAAAAAATGTCGTCTGCTTTCAATGGCTATCAAACAGAAGTTGACACTTCCATAGTTTTCAAATCGACAGCCTCTTTGATACATTTAACATAAATTGGGCTTACAATATTTCATTTCTATTTTTTTATTTAAAAAACTCATAATTAATTCAATAAAATGTACTAGCACTTAAATCGCTAGTCAGATGAATTTACGTAAATATTATGAAGCAAGAGAAAGGAACACATTCTCAGTGTCAGAAACATGTCCGCATATTTGTTGTACTAACAAGTAACACACACCAATCATTTTGTATAGATAACAATCTTGACATAAAATATATAAGGTGATTCATTGGACTCTGCTTTTCAATTCCATACCATGCTGTTGGTTTTATTTTCGAGAAAAAAAAGAAGAATCATGGAATATTATAATTTAAAATGAATTTGTTGTTTCCAAATATTTCTTCTATAGTTAACTGAACATTTTTGGTGAACCATTTTTAATAAACTGTCTAAAAGTCTATTTGCTTTCAATTTTTCCGCAAAAACTTGCCAGCACTCGGGAAAATATGCTTCCAGCAGCTTATTGATTCCTACAAAGCTAAATACTTGGTTTGGAGCAAGTAGAAGCATGTTCCGAGCACAAATAAGTGTACACTAGTGTAGTGTACTGTAGCCAAGTTTGCCGATATAACATGGTCATATTGACAGTAGGAAAAAATACGATAAAGCAGGCATCAAACTGCAATTCAATGATGATCAGATTTATTTTTGTATCAAAATATGTAAAATGAATGAAGCTTAACAGAACAATCTCAATACCTATCGACTTTAACCAATGAAAGGAACCAAAATAAACCTACCTACGACAACATAGCCAAATATCTGGGCATTATCCTTGATGCAAGGCTACGCTGCAAGCCTCACGTTGAAAAGAAGCAAGGAGAACGGGGAACTGAGTTAAGAAATTTGGTGGTTATTTGGTCTACATATGAAGGATCTGGGCTTATACCACAAAAAGCACCATAATATGGCAAGACTGATATTTTTAAATGGTACCATAATTTCAATTTTGGAAACTGTAAAAGTTTCAAGATATGTTGAGAAATGAGAAGGAAGTTGACTTTTTAGCAGACCAATGTAATGGTAGCATAACACGAATGAAATCTGTGTTATTTTCAGAGTTATAAGATGGAGCCAAGAAATGTGAATTCTCCATTATTGACTGCAACATGTTTAATTTTGAAAAATCACATTTGCCACATGTTGTATCCAACTTTCAAAATAAGAGAAATAGAACAGGTCCGCATTAAAGAACATACAATGAAATACAGCCATTTTGTTACTGATGACTCTATCAAAGATTGTCAAATATGTCACATCGTTGTTTTTGAAGAAAAAGTTGATTTCCTTGGAGACACGAATCACTTTAGAAAAAAGTAAACTACTTACTAAGCTGGCTTTTTTCATATTTTTTGTTTTCAATCTAAATATAACTTCTGAAATAAAAAAAATTTCAGACATGTTTTGGTACATTTATTCTCATAGTACCTATCTCCCAATGTTGATACCATTTAAAATGATCAGCCTGTATTACACAACGCATTTGAAGCAAAGTACTGGGGAACTTTGTCCCTGGTACTACCGAAAGTGGAGTAATAATACTAACCTCCATCCTCCAAGTTTGAAAATGTCACGAAGAAACACTGTTCAATCACGTGAGGCCATATAGCTCCTCCATGACACCGGCCAGATGGGGAGACTGGTAAACTGGTAAACCATTAGATTGGATGGAAGTCATGAATATAGGTGATGACCTATATTGAGTTCATGTGGAGAATTATATAACAAACAAAGCAAAAATGGCTGCAGGTATCTGGTAGGAAAAGATTGTAGCTGTATCTCATGTATACTGAGTTGGAAATACTTTTTTTATATAGACTTATATTGTACCTTGCTGTAACATTGTTTCAGAAGCAATAAACTCATTATTATTATTATTATTATTACGTAGGTGAATGGACAGATCCAAAGACTAAGAATCACTCAAGAGCCATTGTTTGGGAAGCCTATTTACGACGAGAGAAAAGCTCTCCAGAATTAAAAAAATAGCCTTTACATGCATTGTAACGCGTTTTACCTCGTACACGTGGCTCCTGCCACACGAACACGTCACTATGGACACCCTTGACTAAAAATCTTTCGACGGAATACTCGGGCGCCAGATTTTTAACGTGGTTTGCTCCACGGCCCCTTGACCATTAGCATCAAGAGTTCCAGATAGCCTCAGATGGAGGTTACGGAAAATTCCAGGGGTCTTGTTGAGTTATTTCAACCAATTCTTTATCAAATCTTTAATACGACTCAATTGAATATCGATTTTTATATTAAAATAAGTTACGGTAAATAGCGGAGAAATCAGGAACTTTGTTTATTACTACCTTGTGGTCTGTTATGAATAATTTTACAGGAGCGAGTAAAAAAAACGGGAGAAAGAACGCACGGTCAGAGCCGGTAAGGTTATCACAACCACGGGAAACTACTCTCGACACACGAGACGTAAACGTATTAGATCTGCAGGGTAATCAAATAAATTATGGCTGGGCCACTTCTAGATTTGATTATCCCTTGAATCTAAATTTAACCGGCAAAATATTTTTCCGACAAACAAACAAAATGTGTAAAAGATTTGTACCTGAGAGCTAAAAATGTCTAAATCTGCCGGGTAATCAGATAAATTATGGCTAGGCCACTTCCAAATCTGATTATCCCTTGAATCTAAAGAAAACCGGC
>CAJUYI010000750.1:49495-81334 GCA_910591695.1 Galerucella pusilla
GGAAAATCAACGATTTAAATCTGCCAGGTAATCAAATAAATTATGGCTAGGCCACTTCCAAATCTGATTATCCCTTGAATCTAAAATAAAACCGGCAATCTCAAAAAAAATTATAAAAGGTACCACTAATTTTGACACACAGTGTAGAAACAAAAGATCCTGAATATAATTAAGATGCACCAATTCATATAAATCTTAATTGTATATTAATGACTTGTGAAAAAAAATAAAATGTGAACTTAATATAAACCCGGCGAATAATTAAAACCAATTAACTTCGCAATTGAAATCAAAAACACATTTTCTAAAACAACGTTACATTTATTTATCCTAATCTCAAACAAAACAACTTTTCTAACAACAAAAAAAAAATAACCGGTACGGAAATTTCCATGAAAATATCAAACTTTTCTATTTTACGGAGGTACGAAAATTTTCAAATAAACGGTGATAAAAATATGTTTACCTTCTTACGTCGGTTTCGGTATCGTAGTTCACTTTTGTCACAACTTTAAAAAAGAATTACTGTCTTTAATTGAAAATATATGCCGGTAACCGGATCGGAATAACACAAACTTGGGACACACACTTTACGTACAAAAAATTAGCAACGGTCAACGGTAAAGGTAAAGGTAAAAGGTAAAAGGTGAATCAGCGGTCGGTCTCTGTCTCTCCAAATCAATTCTCCTGCTATTTATATCCTCATTGTCGCTAGTAAAATTTAGATACCACAAAAAATTTGTCATATACCAGACGTATTTTGAAATTAAATAAATGGTATATATACCAAATGTCCTTATCGATTGAAAAAAATTTTAACTTTAGAAACTACTAAATTTCATGATAGAATTCATTTACGTACCTCCGGTCTTATACTAAAAAAAAATATACAAAACAACAGTATACCTAACAATAAATAAAAATCAATAAAAGAAAAGAGAGTTTGAATTTAAGTAACGAGTTATAATATATTTAAAGTGTTGAAAATTAACCCTGTATCTATAACAACAAAATAACTCGTTACAGCATAACCAAAGCTTGCTTGCTTGGGGAAGGGTTCTTAAAATCATGCTACTGCATATTATAGGCAGAAATAATAGTTGAATAGATGAGGCTTTTACTTGATGTAGATCCATAGAAAGATTCCTGTAGGATGGTTGTGAATGAGTTTCCAGGTAAACTTGTTAAATACTTTAGTTAATCCCATATTTAGACAAATTCATTTCATTTCCTGTAAATAGATTATAATTTTATTGTTAAACATCCGTATAATTTAGTATTAAGGCACTGTATAAATAGAAAGTTTCTCATTATACCTCCATTCGTTTGAAAAACCTACTGTGTTAGCGAAACGCGTCACTTTATGTTTAAATAAAATGTAGATTTAACAATATAAAATTGTTTGATTTCATAAAAATAATAGTTAATATACAGGAACATACTGAAGATAATATACAGTATGACCAAAATTATAAACTAATCAAATTTATGAAGCCTTGTATAAGATTCAATTATTCAATGTATCAATTTTTTTTCTACGACCGTGCGTTTCAACCCATTTTCCCGCACGCATTTTAGCTTTGAAAGGGTCACTAGTGCGGGAAAGTGAAATTATGCAAATTTTGACCTTATTGGATAGTTTTTTACTTCGTAAGCTATAACTATTGTCACAACAGGTAAATAAATATTCACGAAATATATCAAATAAAATTCTTTCATCTACAATGACTTAAAACCGTTGCCGTTACCGTGATCGTCATCTTTATGCGACCTGCAACCGATAGCATACTCATCGACGTCATCTACTAACCAATTAACACCAAATAACTCCACTGGACTGGCAATTTCAAGTAATTTACAGAACGCAACTAATTGTGTTTTCAATAATAATATTCATAATAATTAGTATTTTCAGTTAAAGCTTGTATGTTTGTTGAAATGAGAGAATTTTTAAAAAATAGGTTGATATATTTTTTGCATACGGTCGTAGAACAAATAATGTTCATAACTTATGCATAAAGTGTCTTTCCCGCTCCGCATCGTTCGGGTCAACTGCAGTCGCGTGCGGGAAAGTATCACTTTCCCCACTTGTTAGGAAAATAACTATCCCAGTGTAAGGAAAAGCCTCATTCTTCCAGAAGGTCTTCTGGAACAAAAATAATCACAGAAAATAATCACATAAGTAATTCTAAGCAGTCTATGAATTTCCGTTAATCTGATTTTATCCATTTTTTCTATAATATTTTCTCAAAAACAAACTATTTCTACATATACCAAAACCAAGACCAGGTAACAACAACGCATTTTATCTCATTTCGTCTTCCCTCTACTAATTACCCTGTATATTAATAAAAATAACGTCTTATAAATAAGTCTTGAATGACCTATAATATCAATTCCTGAAACGCATTCCGATAAGCTGATCAAATTTCTATTTCAAAGTCGAGTCAATCTCGAAAGACAACTTCTAAGAAAAGAATTAACGTAAGTAAATCTGTTTTCATCTACGAAATGTTATGACTGGCACAACTGTATGACGAAAGTTTAAGATCGTCTCTCAACTGAAAAAAAAAGAAAATAGTACATTACTTCATAATATAGCGATGATTTGCAAGGTTATTTTTTTGTATAGATGTAATAAAAATCACAGTAACGACATTGAAATTAAATTCGAGGAAGACAAAAGCAAAATACTCACAAAGGATCAACAAACAGTTTAGCAACAGCCAAGATATCATTGGTACATTAAAACACAGAGGGTGCTTACCCATTATACTGATGAACCAAAAGCTGCATGAGAAAAGGTAAACTAGCCGGCAATGTAGAAGACAAACTCTTTTCAGATCCTGAATCTAATCGAAGACATGAAGCACTTGGATTCAATTATAAGTGGATTGATTAGCTTGGATGGCCTCACTGCGACCTATAAGATGTTCATACTACACTGATATATTTCAGTGCAATAGATTTAGACTCCTTAGAAAGCCTATTATACGTTTTGTTGCTGTTGTATTGCTGATAATATGTTCCACCGTCTCATATGTGTCATGGCAGAATCTGCTGTTCCACTGTTTACTCTGCCTATCTTATAGAGCTTTGTATCTATGTGAGAATTTTTGTGATTACTCACTGATCAAATTTCTGGAGCTACAGAAGCAATTTAGCAAAATGAGCTGGAGGAGGTAATACCCTATCTGTCTGTTTTTTCATAAACCATCTCAGAGGAAGTAGCCAAGTAGCCAAGTTGAAAGAACTGCAAGTAATACGACGGGCAAAGCATGAACGAGCTGATTTCGGAATGAGCCATTATTGCAGATTTTAAGTGACCATGTAAACGTTCCACGTTCCATTTGCAGCAGGATATTTGCCAGCTTGTAGTGAGATTGGGTCAAATTCAAAAAAAATTACGGAACTTTTGGAAACATGAGAAGTCAATTGAGCTCCTCGGCTATAGTTTGAGGAAAACCAAAACAAGATATCCAGCAATCCTAGAGAGCATGAATCACAGTACCTGCACTTATATTCTGTGAAGGATGAATCTCGGGTCATCGCGTGAAACGATCTATAACAGTCGAGCAATATCGAAAAGAATGTGCAGATGGAAGTGGTCCAGTCAGATCGATATAAGAAACTTTTTGTGTCGACGTTTTATAATTTAAAAGAAAAGCATGAACGTTGATCGTTGACATCCAATGCAAGCACGAGCCCAATTTTGACAATATTTGCTCAGCGAATGCTAAAGGAATCGGTCGCTCATTGATTTGAGTGAAGCATTGGCGCCGAAATGGCTCAAGTTATAAAGTTGATTGAAAACGATATGTTGGAATGAAGGGGTGATAAAAAGTCGTGGTTTCACATAAAGTGTGGGCATCTCCATGGATTGGGTTGCTTCAACCCTTGGTATTTGGAGATATTATTTATCTGTAGGCATTTTCCAAAGCAATCCTCCATACATTTAAGAGAAGTTGGGGGAGGTCTTGTTACCCACCTTTAAGGCGGCGTTGGGGTATTATCACGTATTCTCAAAAAGCGTACGGCAAGTACAAAGAGCATTTGTTTCTTTTCGTATAAGCAGTGTGCATCCCATGCATTTTATGTAAGTCTGCTGTCAACATAAAGCACATATATACGGTTGGAATAATAAATGACAAAAGCAGATACCAAGAATATAGACCCAATCGATTTCACCAAATACCCAATGCCCCTTCTACTCTCTGCTTCAGACGAATCAGATAGGAGATTTTTCGGGAATACTCGAGCGTGGCAGTCGAAGATATGAGAGATACCTTAGACCCAATAGAACAACTTTGGAAAGTATTAGCTCTATATGTAGAGACGCGTGCATAGTGCATAATTGATAATTGATACATGATCCAAATTTGATTATTAATTTCGAAAAATGTTAATATAGAACGTGGGAGTCTGAGAAATATTAGCATAATAGATAGATTTAATAAATAATTTCTACAGAATATACCTAATTTTCGCGATAATCTCTGAAAAACACGGCTAGCAACAAATAACAAACAAGGAGAACAACAGAGTTTATCAATTGAACCCAAAGATGAGAATACTGCCACTGCTTCCGAAAGAATTTTTTATTGAACAAAAATAAACATTGGAAATATTTTATTTTTACGAACGCCTCTGTTCAGACAACCGTTTCGAATAAAACTGTTTCTACTTTTCAAGTAATTATAAATCTTCCATATCCGATAAATAACACTCAGTAATCCAATCGCGAAAAGATAATTGTAGCGTGATGGTATGCGGTACTACGCCTACGGTTGCAACCGTATTCTAGCGCCATCTATTGAAGATCTGCCTTTGCCCTAAGCAATTTCTTTTTCGGTCCATTTCTTTATGCTCTTCATTTTCCCGCTGTATAGGGTGGCACTGTAGAAATAGTAATTTTTTAGTGTTGTTTCTGATCACAATAAAATAAGTTCTTCTCTTTGTGTATTATTACGTCTTATTCGTGAAACCGAGTGAAAAGGCATCTCCAATGGGTGAGATTCTATACTATCGCAATAAAGAGAACAGGCTAACACAAGCCAGCATAAGAGAGCTTACTTCCGGCGACGTTATCGCCTACCTCAAACAAGTAGGCTGGATGACGAGCTAGAAGGAAGTCTGAACCTCAGAAGAAGGCACAATGGGCCAGTTGAGGCCTACCTGAACATCAAGAGTATGCAGCTTTGAAATGATGTATCTAGTAACTCCTTCAGACTTATTCCTGAACAAATTTCACGATATCAGGAGGTTTCAATTTAAGTAAGTGTCCCTTTTCTAATCAGTGGTCTCCTAGGTGTTGTGACCAAGGATTTTGCATTGTCTTGCCTAACCCAACCATTCCACACACTCTACATTTTTCCATTGGTTTAAGTTTTTTTGAAGTGTCCATCCAAACTCTTAGTGCAGGCTTACTTATGCTGAGGTATTCTTTTCCTCTCACCTAATGTTAGTTTCCCAGAAATATCAGTAATTGTCTTATACCCACTATATATTTTCAATTGTCAGATCTTCCAATTTGGTTTGTTTAGATTGTATTTCAAAAATTAAATGAAATATTTCCGAAATACGTAAACATGTTTACACTAATATTTAAAGAAAACTTCGAAACTTTCCGACCAATGATTCAATTGCGAGAGTTATGTTGTAAGAAGGAATGAAGGAGCTGGGTATACACGAAAAGCTCCACAGAGCGAGTAGCAGAGCTGAGCTAGAACAAGCGTAGCAGAGTCGACAGCGAGCAGCCGAGTAGGAAGGACGTGTCTCGAATACTCAGAAGCGAGCGAAGCAGATTTTGAGAAAGCGATCGGACGGAGGCTGATTTTTATCAGCCGAACCGGCGAAAGCTAATCAGACGTCAAAAACAGCGTTTTAAACGCAAATAATGTTTCTGAACACTTTTTATTTTCTATTTATGAAAGTGTTGAGAAATATTTTTATTTTTTAAGTCCGGATTTGATAGATGTTTTATATGTCTTAGGACCTGTAGAGGACAGAAACTAATGAGATGCCACTCAAAAAGAAGAACGACAGCTGTGCTAGCATCCAAGCTAGCAACAGGACAAGGAGGACAATAATGGAAACAACATCGGACTCGGACAGCAAGAACAACGAGGCAACAAGAACCAAGGTGAAGAACGCAGAAATGGTGGCGCGAGAAAACACAAAGAAAGCGGAAGAAGTCACGAAAATATTGAGGGACACGAAAATGCTAAGGGACATGGAAATAAGGAAGACACTCCAAGAAGAAAGGGACCAAGCCAAAAAAGAAGCAGTAGAAGCAAAAAAAACCGCAGAAGAAGCGAAAAAAGCCGCAGACGAGATGAAGAAAACCATCCAGTGCATGGAAGAGGAGATAACAGGCCTAACAAACGCCATGGAGAACATGGCAAAGGCGATGCAAGAGGAGAAGAGAAGCCGAAGCCGCTCAGAAAGCGTCCGCAGAAAAACGCAGAGGACAGAATCCCCAAGAAAAGACGAAGAGAGTGTAGAAGAGGAGATGGATTTTACGGAAGTGATATCCATCAGGAACATACAGAAAAAAGAAGCCGCCGCCCGGAGAAAAGCCAACGAAAAAGCGATGGACGAGTCCATCCGCGAAAACAAGAAGACGACTACGCACCGACCACCACCCGTCATTCTGCGGAGCATCCACCACTGGAGCTCCGTAAGAAAAGAAATCGAAAGACGAAACATAAAGACGAGATTCATAACAATCCGGGAAAGACTCAGAGTGAGAATACCCTGTGACGGACCAGAGGACTACAAGAACCTCACAAGGTTCCTGAGAGAAGAGAGAATAGAAGTGGAGTGGTATACGTATATGTTGAAGTGCTATGCGAGCGTCTCACCATATGTCACGATTGGATAGCCTTAGATCGGGTGTTTGCTTTTGTGGTTACGAACTTTCGCGTCGAGCTTAGACTCTTCGTAAGTAAAACGCATGCTTATCCATTGCGAATCTGGAGCTGCGACTGCTGCGAAAAGGCAGTCATAAACAGTGAGCCATGTGACTATGTATTTTTAAAATCTGCTGATGCTTCATTTTTTTTTTAATTTTTCAACTGCAAAAATTACATAAAAAATTTGTTAGAGAAAACAATGGAGATTTCCTAGGACATATAATTTTTATCAGTATTCAACACACATTTTCAATATGGAAATAGAAGGCCAAAGTTATTATTCAGCGATTGATTATTTATTTCAATATTTTAATCGTCCATACATATGAATGAACATTAGATATTGGATTCAATTAAACAAATATGATCGTCTATTACCTCTTGATAATAAGTATGTAGAATAAATGTTTAGTTTAGTTCGCCCCCCTCAATCTTGCACCCTGGCCCATTTACAAAAGAGGTCCTGACCCAAATATCGTTGCAATGTTATATTCATGAATTTTTACATCAGTGGACATCGGACAAGCTTAGGAAAAAAAAACACGAATAAAACTGATTGATAAGTCCATTTTGATATTATATACTTTTTAAATCAGAAAAGAATGAGAATCTCACGGAAAAACAGGGATACAAATCTCTTCATCAATTGGATAATATTTTATCCACAATCACATTACAATTGGAGTTTTATACACACTTTGAAGCGTATAAAGTATCACTCCATCCACTAGTGAAATAAAGAAAAATACAATCTCAAATCGAAACTAAATAGCAATTATTCAACACCTTCCAACATTTTTTTAATTGATTTTAATATTTTTTCAACGTCACAGCTGCTGTATACTTTTTATTATTTTTATTAATTTCTTCACATTGCTATAAAAATACGCGATTTTTCAATACAACAATTGATTGAAGCTAATTTTATTGTATAAAAATATGGTAATTACTCTTTGACCTTCTCATTTTTCCACCTTGTTTCACAGATTTCTATAAAAGCTTGTCACAGCTCCTGTCCACCTTTTCAATACAAACACCCTCTTCTGTTTTAAATTCTCTCATTTTCTCCATTAGTATAAGACTTCATGGGATGCACTGTATGTTTTTGCCCAATGTCACACTAAAATTGAATACTAATAATAATAATATAAATAATTTATTTATTTACACATAATTCAAAAAAAATACATAAATACATAAGATAAACAAAACGACGTTATGTGAAATAAATAAATACATACACTTGCGAAACCTATAAGGCTTGTTTGCAAGGAAATAATACTATACTATAAGACTTATACTAGGTGACAAGTAAATAATAATATGTAATACATAATAATTAATAGAAATTTATAATGTAATTGAAGATTAATAAAATAGAAAAAGATTAATAGAATAGAATAGAAATTGATAGAAACATTATTAATCATTATTTTCGATAAGATTGTGAATAGCGTGTCTATTTGTTTTGGAAATATATTCATGGATTTTTAGAGTTAGTACCTTTACAGAAGATTCACATTTTATTTGTTGGGGTATAGCATTATATAGCTTAGGTCCCAGAAACAAAAAGCTTCTTTGTCCAGCTGTTTTTTTCATTGCTGGATTCAGGTAAGTATGTTTGTTTCTTGTCGCATAATTGTGAGTTTGAATTTGCAGATTTGATTTAAGTTTATGTTGTTTTAATACCGCTTTTTTTAAATATAATCGTCTAACGTCTAATATTTTTGTTTCAGTATATAAAAGTTCACTGTTATATCTTCTTGTTTTTCCAAGAAGGATTTTGAGGAATCTTTTTTGCGAAACCTGGAGAATGTTACAGTAAGTCTTCGCCACTCTTTCCATATTTTATAAAAGTATTTCCACAATTTTGTTCCAGTCATTTATGATTAATTGATTGAGACGTATAACAATTACAATAAATTACTCAAAAATAAACTCTCTAAATTCACCTTCTATATCCTATTTATCACAATTACTTACTTTGATCCTTTTATGGAACCAATTTTATTTACAGTACAAGTAATCTTAATCAAACTTCTCCACGTACAGTTAATTAATTATATCTACTTCAAATATCTCCTCTCATATGCTTTATTAGATTTTTCAATTTTTATTAACCCACATAAACACTCACTTCATTCCATATAATTATTCTGATATTATTCTTGTTATCAATCTTTATAGTCGAATATTGCTTCACTATCTAAAAATCAACACAACTTTATTTTTTTCTCAAACTTTCTATCGGTAATTGTATTCTATACAAATTAATCATTTTCATCCATAACTGCTACTCGATTTGTCATTATTATTTTCTTGCTCAGGTTCAAGGACATATTGTGTCAACGACCATATATTTTTTTTACCAGATTGTATGTAATCGTCGAAGACTATCAATTTCTCCTGAACATTCCGATTACAACAATTATAAACTTTTTTAACATTTTTTTTAACCTTCATAAATGTGAACAAATGGTGTCGAAAGTAAGAACTAACTGTAAATATTTCTTCAAATCACCATATCTTCTACCAATTTCACCAAGCAATTTCTGAGACTTAATAAGAGAGAAATTCCTTTTGCTTAATACTCAGTAGTCAAATTTGACCACACATTGACACGAAATAAACAACAGCGAAACATAATCCAAAAAGTACGATAAACTTCAATCTCTTCAAAAAAATCTCCGGCAAACCCAAAATAATCAGATAGCATCTGGTTCGGTGATATGTGTCGATCTAAAAGCTAAATTATGTATTATCCAAAGGTATGCTGCCCTGGAGCTACTAGAACAACAACCTCAATAGCCGCATTACAAGTTTTGCTCAATTTACCATTAGTCCAAGATCTACTTACATGAAGCCGATTTCGACCGGCAATTACAGTTATGCGGATTAATGAGTGAATGACTGCACGGCACTCAAGCTTTAGGCCGGCGACACATTTGCGGTTGCGGCTGCGGTTGCAACCGCGCGGTCACAACCGCTATAACGTTCACACATACAAGCATACACCTTGTCATACCGAGTCCGTCAGTTCAATACTCAACATGGATTTGGTAGAAACGGTTGCTATAATTTATGCTTAAATTAAGGAATCGAAGCGAAAAAGGAGGTTCTTCCAAAATTCGGGTGATCGTGTCTACCCCTATGTCCTGGTGGGCGACGAAGCTTTTGCTCTGCACGACAATTTATTAAGGCCTTATCCAAGGAGTAACCTTACAGATAACAAGCGAATTTTCAATTATAGGTTAACAAGAGCCAGAACGTTCGTGGAATGTGCATTTGGAATTCTGGCCAATAAGTGGCGTGTGTTCCATAGTAGCATATTAGTGCAACCAGATTTTGCAGTGATGGTAGTAAAAGTAGCTTGCATCTTGCACAATTTTGTTAAAAGAAGGGATGGTTACAAATTTGAAGACAAGCTAACGTGCTGCTTAGATGATACAGATGTACACGGGACTGGTGGTCAACAATTCAAAAATCTTTTTACTGATTACTTCGTATCGCCTGAAGGCAGTTTAAGTTGGCAAACTGATATGATATAAACAAATATATAGTGGTTGTTTAATATACAACTTGTAAAAAGTGAATGAATCATTTTTTGTAGTTTATAGAGTACCTATTTAAGTTATGAATTTTTCTTATCTTTTGCTCTTCTCTCTTCCGGACTCCACGAATTGTGGTTAGAATACATTTCTTCTAAAATCTTTTGCCAAGCAGTAATTTTTTTGGCGCGATCTTTGTATGCCTTGTCGGTAACATCCCACAAGCACGTCTTACTTTGCACCGGAACAATAAATTTTTCGGTATCGAAGACGTCCATGTTCAAAACTCGACTGGCTAGGTTTGTGGCTGCGCGGTTAATGTGAACAGTCAGGCAAGTAACAACATGTTGCATTTCGGACAGACAGCCGCGTGACCGCGGCATGATGCGGTTGCAAAGGCGGTTGCTGCCGCTTGGCCGCTAGTGTGGCACCATTTCATAAACAACCATGTATTTTACAGAACAGCGGTTGTGACCGCGCGGTTGCAACCGCAACCGCAACCGCAAATGTGTAGTCGGCCTTATTGTATAATATCTGCTTTCCCAACGAAGGTTCATTTGCCTTAAGTAGTGGAGTAAACTGACATAATTGTAGATATTGGGGAGAAAATGACCAACATGTGATGCGGGAGTTTCATAGTAAATCACCCCAAAAATTGAACGAGAATGATGGGTTTTACCTACAATTACTCGGAGAAGCTATTCCTAAATAATACGAATACAAGAAAATGATAATATCATGTCAGAAGCTTTGCCACGATTTCAACAAAATAGGGAACCTCTACCTTACGCTTTTGATGTAAGACGGCTTTTGGACGAATTATTTCCTGTTTGGTGGAAAGGTAGACAAGGCCTTATGTTAGAATGGCCACCTCAGGTCACCCAAATAAACCTGGACTTTTTTTGAGGAGATATCTGATGTTGCACCTACTGAAATTCTAGTGGCCTAACACTGGAGTAAGTTGGTTGTCAAGAGTCTGCATGGAGCCAAGGGCAATGAAAATAAGTGACATCAAATCTTTCAAGAATTCTTGTCAATTAGTTGGAGGAAAGTTTCACGGAACTGGTACAGTAGAAGATTCATCCAAATTCTGGACCGGAAAATCTACAGCAACTGAAGGAAAATCTTCAAATGTTTGTTCCAAGCTAGAGGTATGTATACATATTTTTGCGCGATCGATCTTTATTGGAACTTCAGCTCTTTACGTCAGGCTAGCTTTGAGTGACCGGGGGTCGCGCGACGCAAAAGATCTGACCGTTACGTTACGTTATGTTACGTTGCTTCGTTATGTGCCTTACTTGCGTGCGTGTGCTCTCTCCTGAGTCTCTCTCTCGTTTACGAAGCAGCGATTCATATGCTTCGGCCGGGAATCGAACCCGGGCCGCCCGCGTGGAAGGCGATCATTGTTCCACTGAATCACCGATGCTACATTAAAATTCTATTCAAAGCTGGTATTCACAGTGCTGGTGATCTACTTGAATTTGTTCGGATAAATTTTTACTATTATTTGCATTTTTTTTTTTGCGCGATTGATCTTTTTTGTTTATTTACAGCATCGGTTGTCAGGACGGTAGGTTGTGTTTACTGATTTCTAAGTTTAGCAGGTCGGTAAGTGATTTACTTACCGTTCAGACGTCGAAAAGTAATAAATATTCTACCGAAATGCAAAATATATTTTATACTGATCGAGAAGTATAAATGTCACTTTTGACATTTCGTTCATTTCGAAGAAATTTGAAATATTTTATTCGGAATTTATTTCAATACGATCGCTCAAAAAATGGTGTAAGCATCTCGAGCCTTAAGGGTAATTACAACGTTTGCATGTAGATTCCTCTCGTAAAATTGGACAAAATGATATGAGGATTAAAGGGTCTAGCACATTTACTTCTCGAAATACAGGATGTTGAAATTTTGAAGACTTGAATGTTTTAATTCGATAACTTTGACATGGATGGATAAACTGATTTGACATTTGCAGCTTGTTTTCAAATGTAAAAGGGCATATTTTGATAGAAATAGTAGTTTGTGCAACTAGTGTGGATATGACGGCCATATCGCACGAGGACGAAGTTTAAGCACGACGCCGTAGGCGGAGTGCTCAATCTTTGTGCGATATGGACAATCCGCACGAGTCGAACAGCATATTTTTTCTTCGACCCACTGAAGAAAAAATCTGGAAAATAAAAATTTTTATAAACTGTAAGATAACTTCAAATTGAAAATTTAACAATTCAATTTTATGTGTCCACTAATTTTTTTCTGGTAAACGTACAGTTCTTGAATGTCCAATTTGTATAATGCTACGGTTTCCCTTTTTAAATATACGATGCTGTTATAAGTAGAAGCTGCCAGTCAGACTACCTCATGAAGGGTACCGTACCAGTATCTATAATAATGAATATTCTGCTAAATATTTCAAACGTCTACCTGTTGACGTCATTAATACTAAGCAGAATAATTATTTAAACATAAAATTAACAATAAGAAAATATTCTTCACGGGGAATCGAACCCGGGTCTACCGCGTGAGAGTCTGGTTGGCTTATTATTCGACCACCGAGGAATATGCAAATTGTTTATCTATAACGTCAGATGTATTACATAATTTTTGCTTAAAAGGAACTAAAGTTCCTACCGTGTGTCCCGCGACACGTTCTACCTTTTTTTATTTGTTAATAGGTATTATTCCATTGTTACTGCAATATAATGAATAGGTTAGTTAACTGTTTGTGAAATATCACCATTTTTCCAATATTAGGGGTTTGGACACTATAAAGGTAGGCGAAAAACGGTTGGGTCTCATAGGCATAAATGCAGTAGCCTTTAGTCAGTGGTGAAGCTACTCTGACACAGGGCGCAGATCTCTCATTGTGGAGATGCCGACAATCTAAGTGGCTTTCATGGCCCTGGTTTCTATTATTTTTTTTTTCATGAAATGATAGTGCTACTATATAAATCATGAAAGTAAAATGCTGCTCATTGTGCTCCAGAAGTTATGTCCCTTTGACTACTCAGTTATAATCTTAGATTAAACTTGGAGTGGCTTTGTTACCGTTCACGCGATTTAGTTTGTTATTGTGCTTCGGTCGGTCTGGTCCAAAATAATATAATTATTTTAAGCGTACCAAGCATGAAATTTATCAAGGTGATTCATAAAAAATTGAAAGGTCTTAAATGGAAGAAGATACTAATTTAAGCATTAACCTAAGGAGCAACATTATAAAAAAGAAATCATTTTTAAAACTAATTTCCTTTTAATGCAGGTTCCCAAATGTATATTTTATTCAAATTGAAGTTTCGCCACAATTCTTAGCTCACTTCCTGACCACACACAATAATATTATCGATCAGATTTTGTGAACAAGGCTTTTATTACGCACCTAATTTAAACACTGCATTTCAAAATGTTTTTAAAAAGCTTTCAAAAATAATTTAGTTATAATAATATAGTGTCGAGAATAAGTATCGAGTATGTAGCATGAACGAAGATTTCCCAGTTTTGTGTACACTACGTATTGGAACTGAGAAGTTGCAAGGCTGCGTTCATTGACAAGCAACAAACTCGTTTCGTTCGGAATGAATGTTATAGTCGGCAATACCGTCTCTTTCTTTTCACACCCACAATATATTGAGCACTTTTATATACTGCACTTGTATGTTAAAAAATGTACCTAGGAATCGGTGTTTGAAATATTTTAAAACACAAAAAATTCAAATTTGGGGATTTTTTTATGTATTTTATTATAATGTTTGCAATAGGCTGACTTCCTGAATATTTAGATGTATAATTCATGTATTGTCATACAGGAAGTAGGAATTTTCAGAGCCTCTTTAGATCAGAGGTATATTCCCAGTAAGTGGAGAAAAGTACGAGTCGTATTTATACCCAAACCAGGTAGGATGGACTACACCTTACCAAAAGCATTCCGACCAATTAGTCTCACATCGTTCTTTTTAAAAACAATGGAGAGGTTATGCGAGCGGTATATAAGAGATGAAGTGCTAGTTCACAACCCACTTCATCCAAATCAGTATGCATATACTCCGGGAAGGTCCACTGATTCGGCCCTTCACCAAGTGGTTGGCAGAATCGAAAGATCATTGGACAACAAAGAATCCACCCTGGGTATATTCATAGATATCAAGGGAGCGTTTGATAAAACAACCTTTCCAACAATTACCCAGCAACTCAACTCCAGGAATGTACCTCTGGTAGTAGGAGAATGGATACTCAAGATGCTCTCTAGTAGAGCAATAAGTATCAATGTAGAAGACATCACAGTAAGAGGACTGGTCATGAGGGGATGTCCACAAGGAGGAGTCTAATCACCCCTTCTGTGGAACATAGTCGTAGACACCTTGATTAATCACCTCAACAACAATGGATTCTACACAATTACATACGCAGATGACATAGTTATCTTGCAGACTGGCAAATTTGTGAACACACTATGCGATAGAGCGCAGGATGGGCTTGAATTAATTGAAAAATGTTGTAAGGAACACTCATTGTCGATCAATCCCAGAGAGACTGAGATGGTCCTTTTCACCAGGAAAAGAAGTTTATCCGGTTTGAAACCTCCCGAAAGCTTCAAAAGCAAACTAAACTTCTCGGAAGAGGTGAAATACCTTGGTATTACCCTCGACAGGAAACTAACATGGAACTCTCACCTACACAGCAGAGCAAAAAGAGCATATGTGGCTTTTGAGCAGTGTCGGAGGACAGTGGGACGCACATGGGGTCTGTCACGCCTGGTCACCTGGATCTACACTGCAATAATAAGACCCATGTTAACGTATGGAGCAATTGTATGGGGACCGAAGGTTCTACAAACAACGGCCATCCAAAAATTATATCAAATACAGCGAATGGCTTGTTTAAACATCACAGGAGCCATGAGAACAACACCAACCGCAGCAATGGAACTAATTACTGGTCTGATCCCTCTGGACCTGTACGTCAAGGAGGTTGCGTTAATGGTCATGGTACGGTTGCGCACGGCTGGTGTAAACCCCGAAGTAGGAGTGGGCCAATTCAGGTTAAGCCTATGGCAGGAAGCGCTCAGGCTGCAGGCAGCCAACGATGCAATTGAACCCAGGTTTTTGTTTAACAAACCCTACAAAATTAAAATAAAACAGAGCACAGAGCCAGATGCTGCGAATAAAATAAGCATATATACAGATGGTTTGAAAATTAAAGAAGGCTCAGGATGTGGAGTTTACTCGAGAGCACTGAACCTAAAGATTAAGTGGGGAATGGGAAACAATACCAGCGTGGTTCAAACAGAACTGGCTGGTATCTCAATTGCCACAAAAGAACTAACCAGAAGAGGAATTTCTGGCAAAAACATAATAATCTGCACTGATAGTAGACAAGCCCTATCAGCCTTGAACAGACAACGTGTTATATCGAGGCTAGTACTAGAGTGCCACCAAGATTTAGCTGACGCCTCGGCAGATAACAATATTATCCTGAGGTGGGTTAAAGGGCACGACAGGAGTAAAGGAAATCGCATTGCTGACTCTTTAGCCAGCGAAGCCACTGGACTAAAAATTCTAGGACCCAGTGACACCAACGGCCTAACGACTTCGACAATTGCGGAACTAGCCAAACGTTACACCTATGCTCAATCCCTTAAGAGATGGGATGGAATCAAAGGATGTAGTCTTGCCAGGATCACCCTGGGCGACCCTGGGAAGTTGGCGCCGAAGAAATATTTGGCGATGACCAGGAAAAACCTACGTTTTACAGTAGGATTTCTGACTGGTCACTGTCAACTAAGGAAACACCTCCATAATATTGGGCTAGTATACACACCTCTATGCAGGATGTGTGAACAGGAAGATGAAACTGTCAGGCATGTCTTATGCGAGTGTCCGGAGTTATCGTCAATAAGAGAGTGTGTGTTCGGTGAGTCTTGGCCTTCACCTGCCGATATAAAGGAGATGTCTCCTAGTGACCTGTCCACCTTCCTGAGAAGGACAGGATGGACAATGACCTAGGAGGAAAACTCCTCGGGAGGATGTACAATGGGTCACATGTGGCCTAAGTGCTGTGAGCATACACACTCACCCTCCCTACTCTACAGATACTACAGATACAGGGAATAAAAGCACATAATAGGGAAGGGTGGGGTGAGAATTCTTTGTTTCAATTGCCACATAATTTGTAGGCTAATGTTATTTGTTACGGGTGAGGAAATTTGTGATTTGTAGTAAATAAGTTTTTTTTCTCGTAACAATAAATGTACTATTATACTGAAATACTTATTTTTCCGTTATAAATAAGATCTTATTTGAGGCCAATAATCTATAGGATAGATAGATAGATAGATAGATTTTTGACAGTAGTAGTTTAAAAAAAATTTGCAAAGAGCTGTGTTGGGAGTTACTGACACGCTTTGTAGAAATCAAATAATTGATGAGTGATTAAATATAATTGTTAAATTAGTTTTAGGGGTCCATTTTTTAATAAGATGAGAAAAATTGGAATCCAGTGTGTTCAAGCGTGTGGTGAAAACTATTTCATCACTAATTAATCTTACTTTTAATATAATTGTTAATTAATCTCGAAATGTGGCAGCACAAATAAAGATGAGAACTTGTCTGCAGGATTGTAAAATTTCAACCGACAAATTGAACTTGTTACGTTACATCTTGATTATTAGCAGTATCGTTTTTTTGAACGAGTTTTTATCCGACTCTTATTAATTCATTTAATGACAATTTATACTGGATAAAGCATCAATTTATCAGTAAATTGAGTAAGATGATCTAAATTAAAGTGATACTACGCCCATGCTGCAAGACCACGGTAAAAAGAGCAAAAAAAAACACACATTGTATAGAAAACCTGTTTATTGTCTACAGTGAATGAACGATATTGAAGAGCGTGAACGCTTGCACATTAAAAACATAATATATTCTCCAATCACATCCTTTTCACGGTTTTTGGTTATTTCTCCGATATTGAACAATTATAGAAACTTTATTTGTTCCAAATTCCACCGAAACATTTAAAAAAAAAAACTTTAATTTAATCCAATTAATTGAGAGATTGATTTCACTAGTGAGCAACAAGTTGTGACAGAAAATTAAGATGTTAATTTTTGGTTAGTTTTCACTGGGAATAAAACCACAATTCAATATCTGAATTTTCAGGTTTTGTATAGCGTTAGAGCTATTAAAATCTTCTGTTTCTGAATGTTTCACTCTATTGACTCTTGAAATATTCAAAAAAAGTCAATAATAACATATTTTGAAGTTTAAGATACCGAAAAATGTTTTTCCTTCATGAAAATTGTTCTTGAAATATTTTAGTGTACCTAGGTACTAAAATAGGGTATGGCAAACATGAGTGTCGAGGGGCCAGCCTCCAATGGGATTCAGCGAGCATAATATTGGAAGCAACCAATTGAAGATATTGGAGATAATTATTTGATACAAATGAATGCAGAGAAATGTCGTTTATAGATGAATAGATATATTTATTGCACAAAATCACAATATAAAGTACAAAGCATGTAAAAATTTAATAAAATACAGTGATTTAAGCCGAAGCGTTGGAAATAACAAAAAAGAGAAAAGAAAGTTTTAGTTGAAATTTGTCAGAAAAAATTCTGAGATACTATAAAAACATACTAATGTAGTAGTTGTTTAATTATTCTTTTAAATTTTTTGTTTGTAAGATTTTACAAATCTGAAGGTAAATGATTATATACTTTAATACCTGAATATAAAGGGCCATTTCGAGTGCGACTATATTTATAGTTTGGAGGTATTATGTCTTGTTTTCGAGTGGGATATTTATGTCTGTCATTTGGGGTAAGAAGTTCATTTTGATGCTTGTGAATTAATAAAGAAGTTTTGTAAATATAAGTGTTTGTCATGGTCATTATTCTATTTTCTTTAAAGAATGGTCTACAAGAAGTTCTAGATTTTAAGTTGAAAGGCACTCTAATTGTTTGATTTCTAGAGAAACGGAAAAAAAGGCATTATATCCCAAGGAACTTTCAATAGATCTTCAATGTTGATCCCACTTTTTCTCCCATTTTCGGGAGCTGTTCTTATACCGGGAACATTACAGCCTCTTCTCCCACATCAGTCCATCCATCCAGTTATCCTTATACCTTCGGGTAGACTACTTCAAAAAATTGTTTATCTCGTGGACTCCAGTGCCTCACAGTCCGATAAAATATGGGTAGCGGTCTCAGTCTCTGTTTTATGCAGTTGATATGTTAGCGGAACATGGCTCGTTAGATATTGTGTTATGATACTAGTTGATTGATACTGATATTCTTAGTTGCTTTCGATGTACCCGTTAAGGAGTGTCCCCTCACTGTACTAAGTTGGTTTTGTAATCCCATGAACAGGCTCTGGTCCAACATGTCGTAGCTGAACCTCTTCTTATGAGTTCATCAGCTTGTTCATATTTAGAAATATGATCATTTCCCGGCACCCACACGAATCTTACTTTAATGTGGTCTGTCAGTTCATTCAGTTCTTTCTGGCATTCCTCTACAAGTTTGGACGTAACCTTGCGACCATTTAAAGCTGCAAGGGCAGCTTGACTGTCAGTGTTTTGCATAGTGGTTGTAGTAAAATATGTTAATAACATTGACATTGTAATTGTCTGCATGAAAACCACCTGACTAACAGCACATGCCAAAACACACCAGCCGGGGCTGCCAGCCCGATTTCAGTTGCAGTAGTATGCACGAAGGAGCTGCACATAACAATATCCGAACATCAATATCGGTTAAAGCCTAAGATCAGATTAGAGTATATAAAAAGCAGGGACAAATAGTTAATTAATTAATGCAAACAGACCGTGCCGAAATATCATGCAATATATAGGTGTATGTGGTTAACTGAAAATTAATAATAATAGGTAATTCATGGAATATTTTAGTAGATCAACGTCCCTCAAAACAATACGGACGACCTGTCAAAGTCAGTTGTTCTAGAATGGTCCTTTAGTACAATTTGTCCAGCCATTCCCAGAATTTCTCCGCTATGGGGAGCTTTGTAATTCAACAAAACGGTTCCAGACCTACAAAGTCTCCTTTGGAACCTTCTCTAGATAACTGGTCGAGGAATTCATTGGATTGCTGATAGCACCAAGCAAAACCTGACTGTTCTCCTTGAACTCTCTTTTCTAGGTCCGCTTATACCAGCCCCAGGGACATGGTTTGTCAGAATCATCTGTGAACCAGGTGATGCCTCCTGGGTGCATCACCTAGCTGTTCCCTAGCTGGGATAATGATCTTAACTCACTAAGGGAATCTATTCTCTGGTGTCATGCTCTCAAAACTTGGTCGATATATGGGTTCATCTAGAATTGTCCCAGCTGAATCAGCGTATCCTCCTCCTTGTGTTTGGGCACCACATGCCTCCTGTTTTTAGCCTGTCAATCGGTATCCGCCTTCGCCCTTACGTAAATTATCGTAGCAAGTAGGCCAATAAGAGCTTTTATTGATGCTGTTTGTTCTCTTGCTGTTAATTGCCCTGATGATGCAGATGCAAATATTTATTGCAGAGAACACTACAGTCCTCCTCTACCGTACTATCGCTCCATAGGTGATTCGTCGCAGTTGTGATTTGTTTGTTGATAAGATCGATTTGTTGTCAAAATTACCATCGATGCATAGCAGTGCTGAGGGAGCTATTACTTTTTGATTCAGACTTCTTCTTTTGAGACATGGGACCAGATTATGTACAGCAGCTTCTCCTAATTTCCCTGCTTGATAAACTCACCCATTGTAATTTGTGTACAGGAATGTTCCTAAGCACTTCGTCTTGCAAATGCATTTGTTTTATCTGATGGTACTTTCGGATGTTTTGCTGTGATTGGATCTTTGTGCAGTGTCAGTTTAATCTAAACTCCCAGACTGTGGATGCGTGGACCTCGTGCTTAGAGCCGACCCAAGCATACAGGAGGTTGAATACTGGTTACGAACCAAAAAGCTACAGCTGGCTGCTCACAAAACGGAAGCAATCATTCTAAAGGGAACTGAATGGGCAAAGATAAGAGAGCAAAGTTTAACGTTGGAAATCAACAAATAACTCCTTTGAAAACTCTAAAATACCTTGGCATATACCTAGACCACCAGAGCACATTCGGAGCCCACATTAGAGGAACATGCGAGAAAGCCGAAAAAAAACAGCCACTCTAGCCAGGCTGATGCCGAACATAGAAAGACCTAGTAGCCTGAAAAGAGAGGCTCTAGGCACTGTTGTGAACTCTATTCTCCTATATGGAGCCCCAGTTTGGTGTAAAGCTCTTGAAATGACCAAATACAGAAATCCTATGGTAAGATCTCGAAAAAGGGTATTACTTAGAATTGCATGTGCATACAAAATGGTGACAGCAGATGCATTTAAGGTAATAACAGGGATCCCACCTGTGGACATTCCTGCTCAGGAAAGACATTACATACACAAACGCGAGTATTCCACAAAACCTGAAAAATAAATGACAAGAAGAAATACCGTAAATCAATGGCAATTGAGATGGAACGAGAATACCGAAAAGGCACAATGGACGAAAAGGCTCATCCCAAGTCTGGACCCCTGGGTAAATTGTCGATTTAGGAGAACAGACTTCTATATAACCCAATTTCTGACTGGCCATGGGTCATTCAAAGCCTTCACATTCAGAATAGGAAAATCGGACAGCGGCGACAAGTGCATCCACTGCAAGCAGGTGAACAATGCGGAACACACCCTGTTTGATTGCCCAATAACTGCCCACGACAAAGCACGAACAGACACCGCAGTGGGAGTCCAGCTCACTCCGGATAACATAATCAATACCATGTTAAGAGACCAGGATACTTTTGCCATCATTGCAGATCTGATTAAGAAAACAATGGTAAGAAAGGAGAAGGAAGAACGAAACGAAGCATAGGACTACCGTCCATAGACCGACAAAACTAGTGTCAATCAGAATACCAGAAAATTATAAAATGTAAATTGGAATGTGATTACTTCTTTAATCGGTTTTTTTTCAATGAAAATATTCAGGTTTTTAATCTATTCACGAATATTTCCATATTTTTGAAGTTATGATATTGATAGGTAATTTTCAGATGAAAAACGAGACAAAATTTCTAAGAGTATGTATCTGTTTCTCTCTTCACTTTGGATCTAGAAAAAAATGTAAAGAGTGAAAATAATCACTTTTATGAATATCAGATGTATTTATTGAAGAATCAAACATTTGTTATTGATCTGTTGTCATGATTGAGGTAAAAAGTAACAGCATGGTATTTTTAATTTATGAAATGGTAACAAAATGATTTCTTCTTGTCCGAATGTTTGTCGAAGAACGTAATTCAGATTAATAAGTAGGTCAGCTTGAATACAACGTGACCATTTTCTTTTATGAAAACAATTATAATTCCAACAAATAAGGCAATAAAATACAAACCCAGTGACACAAATTGGAATATCTGTATTCAAAACGTAAAACGATTTCTATAGGGTGTTTCATGTTGATGTTACGTCGTTAAAAAAAACCGTAAACTATTGTCTTACGAAAGTTTAATAAAAAAAAGCATAAATATGAAACTGGTGAAAATTGAATCACTTTCATCTTTGGACGATTGAAAGCATGGGAATTTCCGTATACAGAATATCCAAAAAATCTGTCAAATGTCAAATGTACTACAGATAAAAGATAGCATATTAAAAAAAACGATATTGCTGTTTTTATTCACTTTTATTCACTACAAACCACGAATAAATTTGGTTAAATTTCTTGAGTATCAGTTTCTTGATAATTTTTTTTAAAATAAACTCGAAAACTATAAACTATTTTGAAAATAAATGTGTTTTGGTTACTAAAGTAGAACAAATACATCGATTTAAGTGATGTTCGTAACTGTTTGGTATTAAGTTCAGAGAATTTGACGATGTAGAATGTGAAATAGGAATATTTGTTCCCAACTAAACTTATTATTTTGACGTTGATAAGAAAAGTGCATAATTTATTTGGGAACCATGCTTTACACAAAAAATAGTAAATTGTCACAAAATTTATAATAAATTTAAATTTATTCAAGTCCTTCCGACCTACGTCCAACAAAAATAACGATCATTTTCAAAATAAATAAAAACCCAATATTCAAATATAAAATTAATTCAAAAATATACCTGACCTTATTCACCCGAAAGAAAAAAAAGTACCTACGTGCCCTCCAGAATAACATTTCCACCTCAACTCAATTGACCTAAGACTGTATTTATAGGACCTTGTTACCATAAACTATTATGAAAATACCTGCAGTTTAACGTATTAACATATATGTGAAATGAAGACATTTTCTGCGTCTTATAAGGTATCGTAGCTTAATTTGGGAACAAGCACGGTGAAGTATTACAACCTATAAGAACATAATGTTACAGGGAGTTCACAATAAATACACTCAGTTTAAATTTTAAAGATATTTTCCACCAGCCAGATAAAATATGCGTCAATTACACTGACTATTTCACTAGAGTGAATTGATAACTGACAAAATTTGAAGGTTTTGAACTGGCAATGTTTTGTCTGGTCGCGGCAATTTTTGACGTTTAATATATCAAATCTATGTGTATAAAATTCTATCATTCTGTGATAAAATTCAATATAAAATCTTTGTTAGTGGTTTCTAAGGAAACTGAGTTGTTTAATTATTTACTTAACTGACTAAAAATTATTGAAACTGTTCCAAAAATTTAAATAAGTATTATTAACATGAATAATACAAGATTTGGAAATAATTCAATAAATGAAATAAAGAGTACAATTAAGCAAAATATACCACCAAATACAATGTAGACAAAAAAGTCTGCGTGGGAACAGTTTAGAATGTTTCTGGACGCACGTAATTATACGTTAGAAAAGGATACTTCTGAACAAGTTATAGCCAAAATTCTTGAAGATTATGGTTTTAACATGGAAAAAAGAGATGGAACTGATTATACTGTAGCTAGTGTGAAAACACTTTGGAATACGACTGCTCAAATGGTTCAGGAAAAATATTTTCTAGAATTTAACATCAAAATTGATTCATTTGAAGATATTACCTATAAATTTGCTAGATTGGCCAGGGATACAAAACGTAAAAAGCTTCAGGCTGAACCTGAAACTAGAAAAAGAAGTTCTAACGCGTTTGTTACGGGTTGAAACTTATTTATATCACACTAAAACCAAACAGCGCATAATAAATTAAGGGGAGGCTAACACTTACCGCTTGATAATTAAATTAAGAATAAAATAAACAAAACTAAATTAAAACTTCAATTTAAAAATAAAACTCAATCATAACATTGTTTACTTACTATATGAGAAATTCTTCTTTTATTGATCCTTCACTATAAACGGTCTAAACATACATGGCTACCTCTACCTAAGTGTCAAACTGACCAGGTGATGACCAGTAATTAAGGTTGGTAATTAGACTTACTTATCTTAGACATTCAATTGACATACTGTCGATAGTCTATGTTCTCTCTTTTTCCGTTTTGACTTTTTTTTGAATGGCTGCAATTTTGACCACATGAGGGATGAGGTTGAACGAATTCTTTTCGGATTTTTGAAGCCAGAAGCAAACGGAAACCACACTTGAACTATTTCCTTTCTTTTCATGTCTTGGAAAGCCCGCAAGGGGATTTTTGCAAATAGTCTACGAAAAGCCACTCCCACAAGGAGGATCAAAAGCTTTATCTGGCAGTAAGCTGGTAAGAAATAATGCTAACAACAATTTGTGTCCCGTTCGTTTATTTTAAAAAGTTATTGTAAAAAGAGAATCCAATCCTTATCTAACAACAACAAGATTATTTTTAACAGTACATCCAAATTGGGAGAAAGGAATATGGTACAAAAATTCACCATTGGGAATTAGGTAATACAATTTCAAAGTGGACGAAAATATCGGCAGAATCAATTGGTATAGACACAAAAAAAAACCAATCATTCACATAGAGCTTCTGCATTATCAAAAGAAGGAGTTGGTGAACAAGAAGTAATTAAGCTTACAGGACATTCTTCTGCCCATTCTTTGAAACCATATTTACAATTAAATGAAGGACACCATTTCCAAGTTATAGAGAACCTTCGAGAAAATAAAAATAAAGAAAAGGAATCCTCAGTTTCTAACCTAAATTCATCACAGGTTATGATGCAAAACAATCCCTAAAATAATACTACAACGTACAATTATAATAATTGTACTTTTTACATGAATAAGTAATTTTTTTTTCATAATGTTATTATTTTTTTGGCTTTGTATAATTGAAGTTTGCAATAAATAAAACGTTTGAACATATGATTTTTTAGTTTTTCTCTTGTGAAATAGTCATGTCGAATACCACTCAATTAAAAATTTTGTAACGTAAAATTTTTCTCTTGTATTCAAGTTTGTTGCTTTTAAGTAATTTTGCTCATGACATTTAATCCAAAACCACTCGCCTAACGGCTCGTGTTAAAAATGTCATTCGCAAAATTGCCAAGCAACAAACTTTCATGACAATCGAAAAATTCGGCCGACAAAATTTTCACTCTCGTGGTATTATATATGAGAATACCTCACTTAACAACACCATTATGAATTTCATAAACAATGAATTTGCCAATCAAACAGTGAATTTTATACACATGGCTCGAAAAATGATATGATATTTTTTATATACCTATCTAACACAGACATGGTGTGTCCTTACCGTATCAAGAATTTTTGTACAGTATTTACTGCAGAAGCCTTCCACGCGGGCGGCCCGGGTTCGATTCCCGGCCGAAGCATATGAATCGCTGCTTTGTAAACGAGAAAGAGACTCAGGAGAGAGCACACGCACGCAAGCAAGGCACATAATGAAGCAACGTAACATAACGTAACGTAACGTAACGGTCAGATCTTTTGCGTCGCAACCCCTGGTCGCTCAAACATAACCTGACGTAAAGAACTAAAGTTCCAAAAAAGTTGGCATCAGAGGCCGATTTTCTTTTAGCATTACGTTAGCCAGCCTGTGAAAAAATGGACTTGTATCTGGATTTTCTACGTATAAATGTCTAAAGTAACTGGATCCATGAATTTACTCCATTATTTGGAGTTTCCCGATTGTTACTTACTTACCCGTTAACGTTAGGAAACATATCAGACCGTATCGACAATAATTCTCCGATACCGTCAATAGGTACCCCTCTTATTACCGATTAATAAAAACATTCGGAAAAGTTTATTGATTGTAAAATAAAAGACCACAATGTGTTCGGTCAAAGACCGATCGGAATCGCTTCAGTTTTTAATTCCTCGGCCAAAAGTTCAACATAATTGGTGCGATACCTGCTTCGAACTTCTACTATCAAACCAGTTAAGCATAAATCGTATAATTTTTATTTGTTATATTTATAGTTCGGTCAAATATGGCAGCACGCTAGTACTAAATCAAAGTTTAGCGATAATGAATTATTTAAACAGTTTTGCAAATAAGAGATATGCATACCAATTTTGTTGGTTCTAAATCGATATTTGAGCTAAAAGCAAAGTGCTGTAATTGAATTGAAGATGGAATTCTCGCATCATAGAAAATACGGAGTGTTCAGAAAACCTCCTGACAAATGCAAACGGCGGTTACTAGATCTAATCCACCTTCATCCAAAAGTTCTTCTTTTGTGAGCTAGCGTATCTTGGATCAGACAAAAACCGATACCCACAAGCTTCAAAGTTGGTACTTTGAACGAGGATGTATTGATATCTACTTGGCCTAGACCAGTTCCACAACAACGAACAATAACTCATTAGAAGTGTCAGTGTGAAGTTGGACGTCAAAAAAGTAAACCAGAGTTACGCAATAAATTAAAAGAAAATTGATGTACCTACACCGAAATTGTGAGAATCGAAAAATTATCGAGCCATTATCAAGTACCTGTATTTAAAAGGGTTAAGAGGTAAGCAGATTTACCTAAGACCTAAGAAGTTTCGTGTGCAAAAATCTGCTAGAAAAGTTCTTGCTCCAGTTTTTTGGGATTGCCGTGGAGTAATCATGATTGATTTTTTGGATTAGGGTAGAACAATAACCGGAGATTACTATTCGACATTACTGACCACTCTACGGGAAAAAATTTAAGAGAAAAGACGCGAAAAGCTATCCAAAGGTGTTTTGTTTTTGCATGACAACGCCCCTGCACACAAATCTCATGTTGCCATGAAAAAAATTTGTGATTTAGGGTTCGAATTACTAGAACACCCCCTTTATTCACCAGACTTGGCTCCGTCCAACTATCATCTCTTTCCTCAACTGAAAGAAAGTTCAAAGGGTAGTAAATTTTCTTCCAACGAGGAGGTGATAAAAGCTGTGGAGGTCTGGTTTGCAGAGCAAGAAGAAACATTTTTTTTTGAAAGGTGTAGAGACGTTGCAGGTTCGCTGTACTAAATGTATCCAATTAAGAGGAGAATATGTTGAGTAATGAAATATTTTGACATTGAGATTTTGTTCAGTTCTATAATAGGCTGAGAATTTTTCAATATACATAAACGTATGTATAACATAGCCGTGACAAATTGTTTACTACAAACTCGCGTTTTTAATGGCCAGCACAAGCATTGAACGTGGAAGGAGCAACCGTTGAGTTCAGTGAAATTTATGAGTATCAGTTTGTACATTAAATTGAAAAAATAATGAGGTATTTTCCAATAAACCTGTGTTACCATACTTATATTATTTTACTGTAGGTACATTGAAATAATTATTATATTAAATAAATTCCCAATTAGACTTTTCATTACTTCAAATGATGATGATTACACTTAAAATAATCGGTGAGTATTTACAATCACCCAAAAGTGGTCTAATTTTTTTTTTCTCCAAATTACATTAAAAGCGGCCTTTTAATGACACTTGGCAGGCTTAGAAGTTGTACTTTTAATGCCTAGGCAGAAAAAAAGTCCACTTTTACTGCCTAGACAGGAAAAGTTCGTTGCTAGGCAACCTTCCAAGTAATAATTTACATCAAACTGGTTATTAAAATTGACAATAACATTAAGAAAACTCAAAATGATGCTGATGATAATAAACTGGTTTTATTGCATTAAAACTACAAACACACGAAATTTTTATTTATTAGATATATTTATGGTGACTTGTGAAGAATTATTTAATACAATTGAACTCTGTCCACTTCCCTTCTTTCCAGTAAAATTAACAACTTTAGTATCCACACTTGATACTCCGGAAACGCCAGAAAATATTTTATTGCCGATGTTCGACTTATTGGCTAGCGAGTCCTCAATATAGCCCTCCGCGACAGCGGAAGACTTCCATCCTCCATGTTGCTTCAACATTGTTATGTCCCCATCATAATGCACCAGCAACGTGGCCGAAGTTCTGCGAAAGTAGTGCCCGGTATACTCTTTCGCATGGGATAGTCCCAGAAAAGTAGCAATTTCTTCCGGCATTTTACCGAATTAATTAATGAATTGATGATGTGCATGCTTTACCGTTCGCATACTCATAGAAGACACACCGATTATTTAAATTCGAGGGTCTGGAGGCTGCATATTTTCTGTAAACGCTTAAATATTCCGTTACTACAAAAAATCTTGATCTTTTGGTCTTAGTATTTGGTAGCATAATTAGCAATTTGTCGCCCATATCATTTATATCATCACAAAACCAGTAACCACGGAAATGTAGTGCGCAGTTTTATAATAAAATTATTATTCTCTGAATTTATCAACCTCGTTGCAATCGTTTTGAATTTTTATTTAAATATTAATTAGCTCTATAGTCTGGATGCCGTTTGCGGGAAAAATAGCATGTTTCATTCGGAGCAAAAGCACTATTTTTCCGGGAAGGGGGGAATGGAATAAATATGTATTTATATAGATAGACATAAATATCAGGAAATTTGATACTTTTTTCGAGGAGGGGAAGAGAATAAATATCATTCCTTTTTTTTTAATTTGTTTTTTTTTGCCTTTTCCCTCCCCGAAATAAAATGTGAGAACACTTTTTATTGATAATTTATGGATAAAAAAAATGAGCAACTTTTTGGGAAAAGTGGTGATTGTAAATATTTAGCAAATAAAGAATAGATAATATTATAATTTTCATTCTGTTAATAATAGAGTTAAGTCATATTTTTGCCGGACTATAAATTGTATTATGTTCATATCCATATCGAGTCTCTCTTCACTTGGAGTCTTCACGAGGTCAAGAATCCAAACAAACCGAAACGAAGCTAAACGGCAACCGAATAAAGTTGCGAGTACAGCAACTGTTTCTCTCCCACCATGCATTCAGATGCGTTCTCGCTTTTGTGTATTGTGGCAGGCTTGTCATGATCAACTCTTTGACACTCCGCGTTTTTCCGTTTGCCATTCAATAGACCAGGAACTTGCAAAAAACAAACAAATATCAGTAATGACAATAGCACTGCAGATGTGGGTTTATCTTCGAAGCAAGAAATTAATTGAATCATCTCGTTTTGTTTTATTTAATTTTCTGCTCAATTAATGCAAGCGTGATTATGTATACTTAGGAGCTGATAAAACGTGAATTTTTTATGATAATATCCATAAAACGGTCGTCTTCTTTGGCGTGCGCTTTTAATATACAAGGGAATTGAGTTTAAATGAATTATAACTAATTTCATTCCTATTTTTAGAAGTAGACATTTCGCATCAAACTCTGTTGTTGTTTTCATGACTGACTTGTGTACTTCGTTGTCTTCTTTCTACATTAAATATGTCATCCCTCAATTATAAATTGAGAAGGTGGGGCAGCCCCACAGCAACTAAGCGTCATTATATACTTTCCTCCTGAATCCCTTTCAGTACGTCTACTAACCTATGGTTTCGAATTGATAGTTTTTGTTATAGG
Source organism: Galerucella pusilla (assembly GCA_910591695.1). Classification (NCBI taxonomy): domain Eukaryota; kingdom Metazoa; phylum Arthropoda; class Insecta; order Coleoptera; family Chrysomelidae; genus Galerucella; species Galerucella pusilla. Next base: position 78,824 of record CAJUYI010000750.1, read on the forward strand.
AATATTGTTCTTTTGTTTGTTTTAATACAAATGTCAATGGATACTGAGTTTTTAACGAGCTTATTCATCAAAATTAATCAAATAATCATCTTTCACGTCCCCTCCAAAAATACTGCACTATAGTGAATTCATTTAATCTCACAGTTTACGGCGCATTTGCGGAAAGCTATAGTACTTTCTATAGACTAATAAATTCACACATTTTTTCCGGCATATTTCTACCAAGAATCTGTTTTGCAACTATGTAGATGTCATTCAGTTAAGTTTGGAGTACGTTGGTCTCTATTTTTCCATGCCTCATTTTATGATGATATTTAAAGAATAGAAGTAAACTCCGCATGCAGTATGGTAGCGACAGATGATCGTCATTACAATATCTGGAAATACTATAATTTGGTCATTAAATACTTCTTCAGTAGCTCGTCAGACGAGAGTGATGCATACATTGATGGGAAAACGTACTGCGCGGGTACCAAAAAATTGCGCAGATCTCTGCCATCAACTAGAATATTCAACTTGTCCACTTCTGAGTACGTGATAGCAGCACTGAAATCCCTAGCATATTCTCAGAACAGATATACTCCACAATAGAGAAACGCTCAAGTGGAATTCGATATACGATATACAAAGAAAGAATCTTCCAGATGTAATGGAGCCCCGTGCCTTGGCAGGAATATAGCAGATTTCTGGACAATAATATCTCCGAGTTTTGCTATAATCAACGAAATATTAAATCTGAATGGGAATGAGAATGAAGAAAGCGACGGAAATACTCACTGAAAGCTGTACCCTACTTCCTGACAGTAATACATCCTATTAGTAAACTCTTGTCGTACTCGTTCGAATGTGTCAGCTGAAATTGCATTGCATTCTTCAATAATTTTTTCTTTCATAAGGCCAATGCTATCTATCTGTTGCCGTAGTATAAACCTTGGATTTCAAGTACCCCCATAGAAAAAAATCTAATGGTGTCAAATCTGGTGACCGAGGTAGCCATTCTATAGGACCTTGCCAGCCGATCCACCTACCTCGATATTCTTCATCCAGGTAACGTCTTAATGCACCATAATAATGTGCAGAAGCACCATCTTGTTAAAATGTTATTTCCAGATGGCCAAATTCATCTGGATTATCTTCCAGAATTTCAAGAATTAACGGCTCAATTGCATTTTGTAACATCTCCACATACACTTCACCGCTTAAATTTGAATTCAGGAAGACATGACCAACTAAGTATGTGGTTTCCCAAAATACCTGCCCAAACATTGGCTTTTTCTGGAAATTGGGTATGTTGTTCACGAAAGGTGTGAAGATTTGTGTCACTCCAATACCTTAGATTTTGTGTATTCACATTTCCATTTAGGTAAAAAGTACTTTCATCACTAAAACAAATTGTTTTTGGGTAATGAGGGTTTTGGCTAATTTTATTTTCCATACATTCACAGAATTCGAGTCTTCTGTCGGGGTCGTCATCAGAAAGGTGGTGCACCATTTTTAACTTGTATGGATGGAATTTATTTTTAGCCCACACTCTCTGTACTGTACTTTTACTTTCTTCACAGATAGACGCAACTTTAGTTGAAGAGGAAGTAGGGTTTACTACCATTTCAGCAATTATATCAATTTTTTTATCATCACTAAATGTTGGTCGACCAGATCGTTTGGCATCTTGAACACTACCTGTTGCTTCAAACTTGTGAAGAAGTTCTCGAGATAGGGCGATCTGGGTATCTTTCATCAAATAAACGTTCCGCTTCATGGAGATTCTTTTTAGATTCACCAATTATTAAGATAGCTGCTACTTTGTCGGCTTGAGTACGTACCATTTTGCCTTTGTAAACTCTTGAACGTCTCGTTAAACAATAATAAAATTAAATATTTGAGCTATTTAGAAAAACTTTGCAAAGCAACAAATACTATTGAATTAAAAACGTCATTTTTTTGACAACTAACCAGAGGCAGACTGAAAAATCTTTAATATTTAAATGTGAAATAATAATTTTGGTTTTTTTTTTCATTTCAACGCATCAGCCTCTAGGGTTATGAACGGGGACAAAGTGTGACTACATGAAAAAACATACAATAGTTTTTATATTTTAAAATAGAGATTGGAGTCTTCCAGAAATTTGGTTTCTGTCACAAAGTACAAATTCTACAGCTTCCTAAAGCAGACATCCCCGCACGATCGAATATTTTGACAAACTAAACTAATCAAGCTGAAATAATGACGTAAAACTATGACAGTTTGGCGTAGCCTTGATCAATATTTTGACTTGAAACTTCTTGACGGTCAAAGAGTAATTAAGTTTGAATCGCGACGGCCGGATTGCATCCCGCTAAGAGCAGGTAGAATTTTTACCATCCGAGTTGCATCCCACGACCATCCGAATTGCATCCCATTAACCAATTTTATTTTAGCAGCAAAACTAATGTATGTTCTGATAATAACCAACAGCGTTGTCACGTTTACTTAATACTAAATAATACTTAATCAATTGTAACATTCAAAAT
>CAJUYI010000750.1:81344-96758 GCA_910591695.1 Galerucella pusilla
CAAAATGTTTATTGACACATAAACAAATGTTTACTTAATACTAAATACTAATGGGGTATTAAGTAGAGATTAAGTTTGATGGTTGCATTTAAAAAGGGCTGACGCTTATACTTTACCAGTAGTTCAAAATTCTGATTCGTTTCGCAAAGATCGTAGTAACATTTTGTAGTTATATATTGTGTGATTTTGGTGAAAATATGGAGATCAATACGGTTTTAAGTGAAAAGGGTAAAGTTTTAATTGTTATTCAGGGGTATACATTCTGTTTTCAAAAAATGTTAGGTAAAGATACGGTGAAGAGGTGGCAATGTACAAAACGAAATTGTAAAGCTTTTCTTAAAACAAATTGTGTAAGTGATGAATTAATTGAATCGGTGTTAAATCACAACCACGAGAAAGTGCCAGCGGAAATTTTAAACAGACAAAACATTAGTAACTCTGTTAAATGTGCTGCTGTAAGTGACATGTGTGAAAAGCCAATGAAATTAATTCGGAATGAAATAAAAAATAGGGAGATAGATACTATAACAACTAAGGATGTAGAACGAATTCGTAAAAACATTCATAGTGCAAGATCGTCAAATGGTTTAATACAGGTTCCAAAAAGCGTAACAGAATTTCACAATTCAATTGAAGTAGTCCCCATCGTGACCAATAAAAATGAAAATTTCTTGTTGAGAAACGATAAAGAAAATAACATCATTCTATTTTCTTGTCAAACCAACCTTAATTTATTGTCTTCTTCTTCAGATCTTTACGTGGATGGTACGTTTCAGTATTGTCCAAAATATTTTCTACAATTGTTTACCATTCATGCTTTAAAAGATAATACCTATATTCCCCTAGTTTTCTGTTTACTTCCTAACAAACTCTCTTTCACATATTCTCTTGTTTTTCAATACTTAAATGAAGAGTGCTTAAATCTAAATATTCCTTTAGCCCCTAAAACCATAACCGCAGATTTTGAAATTGCAATTCATAAAGCAATTTCAGAAACTTTTCCTTTGGCATCTATCCGTGGCTGTAAATTTCATTTGGGACAATCCTGGTATAGAAAAATTCAAGCGGTTGGCTTATCAGTTCCGTATCAAAATAAGTCAGGCCAATATGACGAAATTTCGAAGTACTTGACATACATCTTTGGTTTATCTTTTCTTGACCCTAAAGATGTTGGAGAAGTTTACGCTTTTGACTTGGCTGCAATCCAGCCGGAAAATGACAAACTAAGTGAATTTTGCGACTATCTTGTCGAAAATTATATAGAAGACAACGCGACATTTCCGCCACATATTTGGGCTGAACATTCAGAAACTCTTCAACGAACAACAAATGCTTGTGAATCTTTTCACTCCAGGTATAATAAATCCTTTTACTGTGCTCATCCAAACATAAATGTATTTTTAGATGTACTTTTGCAGTTTCAGATCGACACATACATAAAAATTAATAGTGTACACCTTATACCAAAAGTTCACACCAATGTATTAAAAAAACGAGATTTTATTAAAATGAAAATTAAAGAGCTAGAAGAAAATATAATTACAAAGTTTGAGTTTGTTAAAACAGTTTCGTATAGGTGTAAACCTAAGGTTTAGGGTATTTTTAGTTATTATTGTACCTTTATGTATGTTATGAAAGATTGAACCTCTTAACCTATAATCTACATAAAAAAATGTTAAGTGCAAAAGTTTATTGTATTTATGTTAACTAGATATTTTACGTTTAATACATTTTTATCCTTTTTATGTGTATCTTTTTATTTAAATTGATTTATTTCCAAATATATAAAATACAAATAATTACCTAAACTTTTAATCGGTACATTGATTTTTAAACTATATTTCAAGAATTTTAGCACAAATTGGCAACGTTGCGGCGCAGTTTACCTGAAATGGTGTTATTAATTAGTAAATACCTTTTTTTCGAGGTGGGATGCAATTCGGATGTGACCTTTTCTTGGCCAGGTAAAAGTTGAATTTTTGGGATGCAATTCGGATCTCGCCGTTTGAATATATCCTATTCGAATGCACATTTATTATGAAGATGGAATTTGAGTTGGAACCCATTATCGCTCTCACAAGCTCAGCAGTGGTTTTGAGATGCAAAACTGAAAGCAAACAGGAGAAAAGACAAAGAGTTGAGTGCATGATTTTTTGTCGATGCGAGGGCAATAATAATGTCTTCCAATGGTTCGAAAAACTCCGAGATAAAGAATCGCAGAGCTACAAAAATTATCTATATGAATGTCTGTTATATATTTTAAAACGAAAGCAAAAACTCACAAACCACCAAACACGAGATCTAAGAACAAAATTACAGACCACGGAGACTATATATATCTAGTCTCCATGTTATAGAAGTTAAAGCTGCCAAATTCTCAAGTGTCCAAATTTACCAAATCAGATTCCATCAGACTGACGTTTTGGAGGCACCCCTAAATGGAGAGAATTTGATGAAACTTATATATCGACGTCCCCAATACAGTTTGATTATTCAAGTTTGACAAACTAAGCATCGTCAGTTTTCGTGGATCTGACTGCCTGCTTAGCATGTTGAGGTGGATGGAGAGGTAGTTTATTTGTGATTTCCATTCACTCTGTAGATATAAATTCCTGAGACTGAAGCATCTAAGGGAAGTTTTCTGAATAAGAGTCTTATGAAAGCTTGATGATAACAACTCATCTTTTCACATGAACATTGCAGCCAAGAGCACAAAAAGTTAAGGTGCCAAAGTTCGGAGCCTCGGCTGGGTGAACCATTAATTAATCAATCAAATACATTTTTGTGATTTTTTTGGAATATGTGAATATATTGGTAGTTTTGCAGCACTTATACACCTACAGCCTCTGAATTTGCATAAATTTATTACTTTCTCCATGTTTTTAACCGACTTGAAACTTATTAGATCGTTAAACACGTTAGACAACCACGTTTTAACAAAAGAAGAAACCGTTTAAGTTCACTTAACGTTACTTAAATGGATTAAAAATATATTATACACGTCAGTGATTAACAACACTATATGAGATCACCTGAGGAGGTGAATAGTGGCGTACAAGAAACTGGTGCTTTATAAAGAAGCAGGAAAAGAACCTACAACACGACACGATGCTCCGCGCAAGATGAATAAGACACGATTTTGGTATTACACTGTTGCCATATTTTATCCAGAATAAACTGAATTTGATTTGTGGAATGGAGCGAGGTATTTTGGGAAGGAATACACACAAAAATATGTAGAGTTTGCTCCGTAGTATATCTGTTGGATATTTACTTAAAGGAATAAATAAATGTACCAACTTCCAGAGTAATAAGTGAATATATTGAAATGAAGCAAATTTAGGTGAATTAAATTATAAACGAAACAAAGAAATAAGCAATGCAGTTGCTGTAAACAGAACGAAAGTTGCAGTCTTACTAATTATACCTACTTTTGGGTACATGGCTAAAGGACCCTAAAAACACATGGCCATAACTTGAAGCTGACACACAAACCTAATCTCTTAAGCGTAACGAATTGTCTTCTTAAGATATTATGCATGCAGAGTTAAAAATACAATTCAAAATATTTCTTCAACAATATCACTGATATAATTGGAATTATTATTTTCCCATACCGTGTTATAATTCAGATAGTAGCCCTCTAGGTGTGCGTCATCGTTTGTGACGTATATCCGGGTTTTGGGTCGTTTATTTATTTGCTATTTTCGATTGTTAATTTCCTTCTATTACATTACGTAGGAAGAAATGGAAAAAAATGCAGGTCTGTGATTAATCCTAATCAAAATATCACAATAATGAACCGTTTGAATGTTTTATAAACGTTAACCCTAATCTTTGACTTAAAAAAATTTGATTGGTTGATGTTTAGATTACGCGCCAGCAAAACCTATCAATCGAGAGCTTAAAATACTATGAAGGCGTTACATTCGTAGCGGCAATAAGTCTTACGTCTTTTTCTACTGTCACACTGACAGTTCTTGACAGGTCTGTACTTTATTGTTTACGGTCAATTATTATTCATGAGAAGTGAATATTAATCTTATTGTTTTATTTATATGGATAATACAAAAATATGCATGAATACACGGAAAAACATCAGTATTTCGAAAGTTCTCAAGTATTTTCAGTTAGAAAAAGAAGCTGGTAATTATTAATTGCATAGCCTTTTCGAATTTGGCTAAATACAATACTGATGATCTTATTTATCAAATTTAAGGTTAGCTATATGTCAAAATAGCAAATAAAATAAACGACATGCCGAAAACCCGGATATACGTCACAATCGATGACGCACACCAAGAAGGGTATTATTTTAACAATAGCTAACCTTAAATTTGATGAATGAACCAAATTCGAAAAGGCTATAAAACTAATAATCCCAAGCTTCTCTTTCTAACTGAGAATACTTGAGAACTTCCAAAATGCTGATTTTTTCCGGGTATCTAGGCATATTTTTATATTATTCAAATAAATATAAAAATAAGATTAATATTCACTTTTAATAGATAATAATTGACCATAAACAACCAAGTACAGACCTGACGAGAACTGTCATTGGAAAAAAAAGTAAGACACATTGCTGCTACAAAAGGTACGTCTGCATCCTATTTTAAATGGTGTAATTTCTCCCGATTGATGGGTCGCGATTGCGCGTAATCTAAACATCAACTAATCAATTTTTTGTAAGTCAAAGATTAGGGTTAACGTTTGTGATACATTTAAACGGTTCATCATCGTATATTTTGATGAGGATCAATAACAGACCTGCCTTTTTTCTATTTGTTCCAAATAATGTGTCAGAAGGACATAAACAATCTATGACGCACACCAAGAAGGTTATTGGAACTTTAGTTCTTTACGTCAGGTTACGTTTAAGCGACCGGAGGTCGCGACGCAAAAGATCTGACCGTTACGTTACGTCATGTTACGTTGCTTCGTTATGTGCTCTCTCCTGAGTTTCTCTCTCTCGTTTACGAAGCAGCGATTCATATGCTTCGGCCGGGAATCGAACCCGGGCCGCCCGCGTGGAAGGCGAGCATTCTACCACTGAACCACCGATGCTACATTAAAATTCTATGCAAAGCTGGTATTCGCAGTGCTGGTGATCTACTTGAATTTGTTCGGATACATTTTTACTATTATTTCCATAATTTTTTTAGCGCGATTGATCTTTTTTGTTTATTTACAGAATCGGTTGTCAGGATGGTAGGTTGTGTTTACTGGTTTATAAGTTTAACACGTCGGTAAGTGATGTACTTACCGTTCAGACGTCGAAAAGTAATAAATAGCATAAAAACAATTGCACCAAAATGCAAAATATACTTTAAACTGATCGAGAAGTATAAATGTCACATTTGACATTTCGTTCATTTCGAAGAAATTTAAATTATTTTTTCTACAAACGTGTTAAAAATGCCATTTTTAGCACTCCATAGAAGCCTTAAAAATGTCACTTTAAGACACTGAGTGCCTTAAAATGTTGATGGCACTGCTGGTAAAAGTGAATTGTCAAATTTTTAAAGCAAACGTCAAAAAATTTAGATTTTATTTATTAACATCAATATTAATAGTACAATTTGTGCAATTTGACAAATTAATTTCCTGCCCTGCTGTTTTACCATTTTCCGTGGATGAGGAGGAATGATGCGCAGAAAAAATGGAATTTAAATTTGAAGAATTTAAAATAATCTCCTTTCGATGTATTAATAAAGGTTTTCAAATTTTAGTTCAAACTGTATTATTGCATTTTTTGAACGTTTGTAGAAAAAATATTGTATGATATACGTGTTTAAAGTACCTTTTAAGGCACTCATGTGAATTGCAGAACTGCAAACCCTCACATGCGTGCCTTAAAAATGTACTTTCAACACTTATATCATATATAACTATTATTCGGAATTTATTTCAATACGATCGCGCAAAAAATGGTATAAGCATCTCGAACATAGTATATTAAGTATCAAGAACGGTAAGGGTTGTTTACCGGTCGACAAAAATCCAGAAATTTTGCTGGAGACCGGTATTACCCTTAACGTTCGAAATGCTTATACCATTTTTTGCACGATTGTATTGAAATATTCCAATTTCGAATAAAATAAATTAAATTTCTTCGAAATGAACGAAATGTCAAAAGTGACATTTATACTTCTCGATCAGTTTGAAATATAATTTGCATTTTAGTGAAATTGTTTTCATGCTATTTATTACTTTTTTATATTGTTCTGTTCGATTCTGTTCATTAAAAAATATCAATCTTCCTGTTTTTTTTGTTTCTTTTGTGTAATGAATGAAGTAATATATTATTTAGGACCGCTTAAATGTATGTAGTATACTTACCGACGTCTGAACGGTAAGTAAATCACTTACCGACGTGTTAGACTTAGAAACCAGTAAACACAACCTACCGACCTGACAACCGATGCTGTAAATAAACAAAAAAGATCGATCGCGCAAAAAGGGTAATTACAACGTTTGCATGTAGATTCCTCTCGTAAAATTGGACAAAATGATATGAGGATTGAGGGGTCTAGCACATTTACTTTTCGAAATACAGGGTGTTGAAATTTTGAAAACTTGAATGTTTTAATTCGATAACTTTAAAATGGATGGATAAATTGATTTGACATTTGGCAGGTTGTTTTTAAATGTAAAAGGGCATATTTTGATAGAAATAGTAGTTTGTGCAACTAGTGTGGATTTGATGGCCATATCGCACGAGGACGAAGTTTGAGCACGACGCCGTAGGCGGAGTGCTCAATCGTTTAAGTGCGATATGGGCAATCCACACGAGTCGAACAGCATATTTTTTCTACGACCCACTTAAGAAAAAATCTAGAGAATAAAAATTTCTATAAACTGTAATAAAACTTAAAATTTAACAATTCAATTTCATGTTTCCACTAATTTTTTGTGGTAAACGTACAGTCTTCAATGTCCAATTTGTATAATGCTACGATTTTCTTTTTTAAATATACGATGCTGTTATAAGTAGATGTTGCCAGTCGGACTCCCTCATGAAGGGTACCGTATCATTATTTATAATAATGAATATTCTGCTAAATATTTCAAACGTCCACCTGTTGTCGTTATTAATATCAAGCCGAATAATTATTTAAAAATAAAATTAACAATTAAAAACATTTTTCACGGGGAATCGAACCCGGGTCTACCGCGTGAGAGTCTGGTTTGCTTACTACTCGACCACCGAGGAATATGCAAATTGTTTATCTATAACGTCAGATTTATTACATAATTTTTGCATAAAAGGAACTAAAGTTCCTACCGTGTGTCCCGCGATACGTTCTACCTTTTTTGCGTCTGTCTGTTTTTTTTCAATTCAATACACTCTTTGGGAACCTTATTTTTGGTTTAAATAAAGCTATACTCTTTTCGGCAGGGGCATTTTCCCCCATTCTTTCCTTAAATATAGCCACGGGACCAACGTAATAATCATTATATTAAGCATACAGGTTATTTGAAGGTTAGTCATTGATAATAATAATTTTTCCTGAATCCGGCCCTGTCCTTAGGAGAATAGAAAGTAGTTGAGGATATTGTATACATCAAACCTGGAGAAGTACCGATTGGAGAGGAAAATATAATCCAATATTATAATTTTTATTTTATGCTAAACATCTAGACTCATCTCAAACAACAAACACATTTCACTTAGTTTTCTGCACTTTAACATATTGATTTACGGGGTGTAGTTTCAAGTTAAGACTCACTTTTTCAATGCCATACCTGATATTTTTGCGATTTTGATATCTTAATTTATTCTGTCTCTCAACACCACTATGAAGTAAGAACATATTACGTTCCTTAGGTATATCACAAAAATATAAAAGGTTACGATTAATTAGAGAATTGGTCGAAATTAATAAGTGACCCCTAATCTCGGTTATGAAGAATGATAGACGCATAAAATAAAGGTTATTTAGAATCACCTCGGTGTGCCCCATCGACCCTTACAGTATGTCATTTCCCAATGAATCACATACCAAATCACCGAGGCACAGTTTTTTGTGGAAAAAATGTTGATTTTTAATTTTAACAAATATTTCAGACGGAGTCGCTGTGAAACTCTACCTTGTGAACGGAAAGCATTATTTTCACGTTTGACATACCGTTGGAACGGGCTCTAGATTCATAAATTGTGTTTAATATGCCAATAACATCATTTACTAGCTATTAAGTTCGAAAAATTGGGAGCAACTCACATTCACGCCAGATGAAGGAAAATCCAAGCTCGGATTGCACTGTGATTATTTTTAACCTATCAGTTCAAACATTGCAAATTTTGTGTTTCCCATTAATTTGATTAAAATGGAGCAAGTGCGATATTGAAAATAATTGAAACATCCAACTTATAATTATTCAGACAATTTTTGAAAAAGGGCCAGAGCAAATCGGAAACGTGTTCTTCGATATCAAGGCCGAGGGTTCTGGCAAGTTTCAGGTAAAATATCTCGGAGCATCTTTTGATTATTATTCAGAATTTGAGTTTGAAAAAATACCAAAAGAGTATTATTAATAAAAGAAAGAAGGAAAGAGGGTAAATGCGTTCTGGACGCTTGTAAATTAGACAAATACTTTTAAGCTAATTTGATTCAATTTGAATGTTTTTTGATCGGATGGAAGATTGGAATGATTATTTGATATTTCCTTCGTATTAATAATTATTGGACGCACACGAATTCCCGACAGGATAACTACTCTACCTGTGTCATAATTAGGGTACGTTAAGCTGTCACTCGAGCTCCCGTCAGGGTGAAAACTGAAAGGTGTTTATTTGGGGCAGGGATGAGTTGCGCGCAGCGGTCGTTTTCTACCTGAATGAGAATAAGAACACCAAAATTAGGAGCTGAATTGCGCGCAACAAGATAAACACAAAATTAAGGAGATTGAGGAGATATAAAATTAATTAAATGGTAAAGATATTTGTACATTCATTTCAGGAATAATAAGACACTTAACCTAACCTAGCCCAACCCCGCCAGGGTAAACTATTAGGGCAGTCCCGGTAACAGAACACATTAAATAAACCGGCGGGCGTAATTTCGGCCGGTAATCCCTTGGCCTACCTGCATAAATCAAGGGGTACCATTTATGACAGGGGTAATTTCGGCCGAGGGGTTGATGTTTACGATGAGATTAAAATATTGGTAATTACGCTCAATAGTTTCTGTAAAATATTAATTGTGTATTTATTTGGAAAGATTTTTACATGGATGGCACATTTTCTTATTGTACAAAATATTTTTATCAGTTATTTACCATCCATGGACTGGAAAATGGGCATTATGTTCCTCTTTTGTATTGTCTGTTGCCCAATAAGACCAGTGACACATATATGAGACTTTTTCTGTTGGTAAAATCTAAAAATTTTTAACTTTATAATATTGTTTTTGAACCGAAGGAGGTATTTGTGGATTTTGAAATCGCAATTCATAACGCATTAAAAGTTGTCTTTCCCAAAACCATCTAAATGGTTGTAGATTCCACTTGCACCAGGCGTGGTATAGGAAAATACAATCATTAGGGTTAACCCAAATGTATAAAGATAAAAACTGCGAGGAAAGCAAATGGCTTACTCATACTTTTGGGCTAACTTATTTAGACCCCTCTGAAGTTGAAGATTGTTTCATATTTGATCTCATGTCATACAAACCGGACCATAAACTTATAGATAAATACGCAGACTATTTATTAGAAAACTACATAGCGCCAGAATCTCATTTTCCACCAAATATATGGGCATATGAAAACCCATCAATTAAAAGAACCACAAATGCCTGCGAATCATTCCATTCGCACTTTAATTCTAGTTTTTATTCAAGTCACCCTTCTATATTCAATTTTATAGAAAAATTAAAAGATTGTCAGATCGATGCATATTTAAAAATAAAAAATTTAAATATTCCAGCAAAAATTAAAGACAAACAAGTAAAAAACAAACTAAAATTTATCGAAAACATGGTAAATATGCTTCGATCTGACAATATTTCTAGAATTAATTTCGTTAAATCTGTATCACATCAAAACGTTTTTTAAAAATTTATAGTTTACCTAAGTTATAGAAATAAAATGATGTAATAATTTTATTGAAATAAAGAAATATTTTAATATAAAGCATTCTGTTATTTTATTTGATTTGCGGCCGAAAATACCTATGAGATAAGGAAGCAACTTAAAACCTCCGGCCGAATTTACCTACCGGCTTTTAGTACCTGCCCTTTTTCCGGCCGAAATTACATCCGCCCAAATAAACTGGACGGCAATTCGAATGCGGGATTAAGATACCTGCAAGTGTCGGACGGGAACTCCCCAAGTAACACATTTCATTTACGAAGCAAATAATGCTAGATCGAAGCATATAATTGAGAAAAAATAATAAAGATTAGCATATTCTAAGCATTATTTTATAGAATAATTTCAGCCTTCCTCAAAAGACGTATTATCTTGTTTAAGACTGAATATTGCAACCTATAGCAATGATTGCTAGTAAGTCATGAAAAGTAGCCAAAAAATGCCAAAAAAATGAATAGCCAAATTGGAATTTAGTGTGGTCATGAAATGCCTTTAAGTGCTTCAATTAGTGCCATTTATAAGCAATACTATCAATTTTTGTATTGGAATAAATTTGGACTTTAAATGGAAATTATTTCCAAAAAAAAACCACATTATTGCTAACCTTAATATGATTGTGAGTCTCAATTCAGTTGAAAGGTTTCATGATTTTCCAGAAATCAATATAGAACATGAAGAAAAAGATTGGAATGGAAATTAATGGGAAATTTAGACGAATAGGTGCGTACTACAGGCGTGTACATAAAAGTAGTAATGCAGCTAAGAGTTATAACGAAATAACTATAGACACAGAAGATCACATTCCTGGTTCTTGGACTACGTCTCTCTATTGGCCTTGTCGTGGGACTCTTTCTTGATAGGCTAATACCACTACGTCCTGGTGGAAAATTTGTTGTTGCTGTTGTTCCCATCCCATGCCTCAGGAGCAACACACAAAATTTTCCCTCCACTTTCTAAGGTCTCAATAACTTTAAAGGTGTTCATATTTTATTACGAAATAATTATAAAATATGACCTATAAAACAATTTATTGCTCAAAACATAACCTCACAATAATCTTCTTTTTCTTCAACTTCTGAAAGCTTTCACAAAGCAATACAAACAGCTATCTAGTTTTTAATTCCATAAAGCTTCGTATTGGCATAGAAAAATGCTTATTAATAAAGACATGGCCGAACTGTTTGCTCACGATAATAAGCAATGTTGCCATAGTTTTTATATTCATATATTGATAGGTATAATATGATACTACTTTTATATATAGAATATGCAAATAATATGGTTCAGAACATTATTTGTTTTCAAACTGGGATACAAATTTCAGAAAATCTGGGAAAGATAAATCAATTTAATCCATCACATTTAATATTATCAATCGATCCAACTAAAATTACTCTAAAAAACTTTAATTTCAATTGGATGTATATAATTCATTGATAGGTATCAAAATTGAATATGACAACACCGTAATTCATAATGAAATAATTTACTTTATAAAGAATATTTTGCTCACAGTTGTCACTGGCCCCTCTGTTTTCAGAAAGTATTTCATTCACATTTTACAGAAAAGTAAGGTTTGCAGAGATTTCTAATGGTTCACAATGATATTTTCAGTTTCAAAAACAATAAAGATCTGCCATCACAGTTGACGATGTTTGTTTTTGTGAACACTTACATTACTGTTAGCATACATTTCCAATATCAATCTAATATTTATCCAAAACAAAACTTCATTACATTCTCACGAGAAATGTTTAACTGATGCGCATGATCCTTCAAAGCGTTGAAAGCCATATCTGGACTAAACCAGTGCTTCTTTATATCGCTTTGACAGCCAATGTTGGTAATCAAATCTAATAAATTGCTCTTTTGGTGCCAATTTATAGCTATTTATGCCTACAGGTTGAATTGCTAATACGCTTTCAAATCTACTTTAAGGCCAAACCGCGCGCTCCCTTTAGGCAGCGATTACGTAATGAAAGCTATATGTAGAAGCTTAATTGAGCTTAATTGACGGGAATTCGTGTGCACCGTAATTATTCATTGTATAATATTTTTTGGTGAAGGTATGTAAAAATACAAAGAAATAGGGCTGATATGTTTACTAATTTCAAAGAAATCTACTTTCCGAATGAAGTGCTTATATGTATACTTTCGATTTTGGATTTTTTTGTTTTGGTTGATGATACGCTAGTGTTCAATGTACAGAGTGTACAAAAACTCGCTTGTCAATCGCAAGCTACATAAACTATAGATATTACTTTATGTCCATCTGGCCTAATTTATCCAAAAGTTTCTCATAAGGAACCTAGCGCTCTTCAAAAAAGACGCTGCTAAGTCAGTTTCTTAGAGTTATCTGAAAAACGCTATTTTGAAACTGGTACAGTGAATAATAGTTATATGTGTTTAACGTGAGAGGAGAAGCAACAGGTAAATTCAGAAACTTTTCTGAATATCTAAAACAATGAATAGGTACATCATTCATACTCCTAAATTTCAACAAAACACTTTCTCCAACCATATTCATCATATTCTGACATATTTCTTATTATTGAAGTTTTGTCAGTAATTTCCTTAAAATAAAATGAGACCAAATAACTTTTGTCCGTATTAAATTGGTCTAATTCAATAAACGAGAACATAAAAACAGAAATGGACCTTCGATGACGAGGGGGCAGATGCCTACCTTCTTGTCCGCCACATTCGATGGCTGTTATGTTGTTTTTTTAGACGTTTTTGCGCTTTTTCTTTCTTATTTTCTTCGACTGTTGCTCTTTACAGGCTTTTGTCAGGTCAACATCGGCATGGTCGTACTATGAAGAGAATCTTTAAAGCTATGCTCTTTTTGAATTTACTGTTTGGACCCTTTATAGAATCCACTAATATGTCAATATCCGAATAACAACAATTATCAATAAGTCTCTTAGAACTTTCACAATTTTTCTATTAAATAGTGGAACTGATTAGGAACAGTTAGTTTCATTAATATCAATACCCATATTTTTCCTTTATCTATTATTTACTATGCAATATGTGAAACAATGAGTTACTGGACTCGGTCACTTCGTAATATAATAAATACACTCAGGTGCAGAAAAAACGGGCCACCTATTATTTTCTCAAAATCGGCTTAATTTGGTTATTATTTTGGTTTTTAAATTATATTTTGTATTCTTTATCAACAAAGGACTTCCTTCTAAATACAAAAAGTTGGAATACATGTGTATTTTCTCGTTTTACATAAAAAAAGAACATTTTGGAAAATTCAAATTCAAAAGATCCATATTTCAATCATGCAATTCGAAAGGAGCTTATGTGTTTTCAACTGTTGGGCGGTTACTAGGCAATTTTTTGTTATTGTTAATATTGTCAATATCAACGTTGACAATTTTAAAGTCTTAATTATGGTTTTAAGTGCTGAAGATTGTGATAAAGCAGTAGCTCTTGTGGAAGATGGTCGAAGCCAAAGATATGTGGCTCGATTACTCAATGTTAGTCGTTCTACCATTCAAAGGGTGTTACAACGTTCTGGGAATACTGGAAGAAACACAAGAAGGCCTGGTAGTGGTAGAATACGGGTAACTACCGCTTAAGATGACAGATTTATTGTACTAAATTCTCTAAGGGATCGTCATTTGACTTCAGTACAGACAAGAAATCGACTTCTGGAGGTTCGTGGTGGAAATGTAAGTAAATGGACAGTTCGCCAAAGATTACATGAGGTTGGGTCAAAAGCTTTTAGGCCAGCAACTGGGCCTAAGTTACTTCCACGTCACCGGGTAGCGAGATTGCACTTTGCTCGTGAACATAGCAATTGGAATCTTATGCAATGGAGTAATATACTCTTTACCGATGAGTCCAGGATCTCGCTACATTCACCAGACGGACGAAAACGAGTATGGGGACGAAATGGGGATCGATTCCAAGAATGTGCTTTTAGCCATAGGCTGAGTCATAACGGAGGTTCCGTAATGGTATGGGCAGGCATATCAAGTGAAGCCTCTACGGAATTAGTGTTTATCAATGGGGGCTCACTGACTGCACAACGGTTTATTGAGGAAGTTTTGGCATATCAGGTGGTTCCATTCGCTCTATTTATTGGCGATAACTTTATCCTGATGCAGGACAACGCTAGACCTCATTCAGCGAGATGCGTCAGTGAATACTTGACAGAAGTTGGCATTGAAAAAATGAACTGGCCAGCATGTTCTACGGACGCAAATCCTATAGAACATGTGTGGGACATGTTAGGCAGACGTGTTAGAAGTCGTGCTATAGCACCAACCACACTAAATGAGCTTCGTGTAGTTCTCCAAGAAGAATGGGAGAATATTCCTCAGAATGCAGTTCGTGAGCTCATTAGTGGGATGCCACGCCGTATGTAAGCAATAATTAGGGCTAGAGGAGGAAATACCAAATACTAAAGTCTATTTTATGTGTTAAATTTTGTTTTCTGTAATTTTACCAAGTATACATGTATTTTTCCCTTATTTATGTCATTGTTTATTAAGTTTAGTTTAAGTAACATATTCTTGTCTTTTTATACCAGGAGGAAGTCCTTTGTTGGTAAAATATAAAAAGTGTAAGCCAAAAGCCAAAATAATAAACAAATATAGCCCATTTTGAGAAAAAAATAGGGGGTCTGTTTTTTTGCACCTGAATGTAGTAATTGACATAAAAACTTCCTCACTTTCAATATCCCTATAGTCTAGTCTTTGAACTATTGCCGGCGGTTTTGGAAGTAAGTGAATTTTCATTTTCAAAGACAATGTACGAGACGAATTTTCCGCAATTAATTCAAGCACGTGGGGGAATCAGTAATAAAACTGCATACCAGAATGACTTGGAGGGAAAACTTTTTGACAGTATCCACAACTAATCAAACTTTGTAATTTTTTGACATAGGAAAGAATTTCACCCAATCATGTCAACAGTACACTTACTATTTCTCGCACTTGTCAAATGAAACAATCAGGAGCTCTAGTAAAGCTAGAATTATCGGAAGTTATTACACTCGTGCATCAAAATAAACCTGATACTTTTTGTCTAATGACTGCATGAGTTTATTTTCCCATTTTTTGGTGAAAGAGCCCGACTCCGAAAGAGGAGGGCTTTTTTAACAAAATATGAAAATAACCGAATGCAGTTTTTACTGACAACATGCTTGAATAAAAAATTATCAGGTTTATTATGATGTACACTCCGCGTCATATAAAACTGGTACACTTTTTTTTTCCTATGTAAACCAAACTTAACTGATCAAAAGGACAAACATACACATGTGTCAAATTTGACAAAACGCATTATCCACGATGCCAGCAC
>CAJUYI010000751.1:0-18519 GCA_910591695.1 Galerucella pusilla
CAGTCGGGTAGCGTGCGTAAAGCATTCCCCTACCTCTATAAAAAAAAGGTATAGTAGTTCAACAAAAACTTGTACAACATAATTTTGTATACTCAAGAGATTGTCTTTAACATAATTGCTGCTTGAAATTACCTACCAAGATAAAATTAATTGAATAAAAATGCCATTAGTTCAACATTCGCGCTCAACCAAAAATGACTGATGACATAACGAGTACGTTCATAATATATCGAAAACTGACGGGGTAAACGCTTCTCGTGATGCGTCTGTCAATTTTTAATTTTTGTCTTTAATGACTATGCTTCCAGCTTATGGAAAATGAAAGACCACTCAAATGCGGATATTTGGATACCAGCTTATTCGTCTTGAAAAATAGAACATTCGATAACATTGCGCCAATGTTGTGACTTTTATAATTAACTCACAATTAATATTATTTTTAAAATCGCTTACGGAGATTGTATGAGTAAGACAGAGAGAAAATACGTAAACCAACTTGTATTACAGATTCCACCTGATTCCACCAAGTAAAGAGATAAGAAATGAATAAATAAAACTAGACAGGGTTGAACCGACCTAATTTTGTGAGTTAATTTTTATATGTTGTTTTTTCTTCATAGTATTTTGAAGTGTAGTTGTTGGCATCGGTAACTCTTAAAAAAATAGGATAGGGATGCGGAAATGATTTTTTTATATGCTGATGTCTATTAACGGTCAATACAAAAATGCTTGTGAAATGTGTGTAGGTAATGAACCCGACGTAAAGGGTGATACTAAAAGATAATGTATAATTCTTAGAGTATCCCCTCTTACGCGCTCCACCTTCCCCCCACAGGCATCGCCTGAGGATCTCATTACCTTCTATCCGCGAAGTGTAGCTGATTGGCCTAAGTCGGTTTTTGGTTTTTATATGTTTTTGGTAGCTAAAGTTGCCTTTTCGTTTTATTAAATTTTTTTTGGATGGCCGAAGCCAGGTTTTGTTTAATTTTTATATTTTTTTGATATCTCGATAGGAGATATGACTACGTTGCGAGGATTAGCACGAAGCGCTCCGATTAAATCTGACGACAACCACCCTTCATCATTAAAATGATCAATACAGCAAAAAGAACCTTTTGAGACATATTTCTTTTTTTAAATATATATATCTATCCTGGCTTCAAAAGAAATTGTCTGGAGATTTATATTACAATCGCAAACAAAACAGATATTGCGTCTTTGCGGTACACAATTAAACACACAAGAAGTCTCATAATTTCCTACATTATCCCTTCAATGTTGGCCATAACCTGTCTATAACAATTAATATGAATAACCTAACCATTTTCCATATTTCTTTGATGCAAATTATTATTCCCTCTACGATGGCGGGCGGCGTTCTGAAAGCCCTCTGGAAGATCGTTTAATTCCTCTCAACGCCGAAATCCTCTATAATAGGACGAACTCTATGTTCACAAACGTAACACTGCATTTTCTTAGTTTTTAAATACTTGACTTTAAAAAATCTTTAAATTGAATACGCACACTTCTAGGACACAGAGCGATTATTTATTAAAACTGGTCATTTGTAGTTAAAACTTGTTAGTCTACAATTAGATGGTTACGCCCTTTTCTTTCATACTCCTATTACCTGTCGGGGATCTGTCAGGTATAAATATTTACAATCTATAATCTATCATATCATTATACACCTGAAAAATATAATTCTATTATTTTGTTTCGACGAAACGGGTATTCATCGTATGTACAACTATATTCACAAGTCCGACTCTGCTTCACCGCAGCAGGTGGTGTCCAATTGAATGGTTAGATTATGTAATCGAATCGAAAATTTCTGACAAATAAACTGATTTTGTGGGTTTATTAATTAAATTACAACATTGGCGCAATGTTATCAAATGTTTTATTTTTCAAGACGAATAAGTTGGTATCAAAATATCCGCATTTGAGTGGTCTTTTATATTCCATAAGCTGGAAACATAGTCCTCGCTATAGTCATCCCGCTAGGGGCAAAGCTCCTCGCGAAATAATCTTGGTGCTCGGTCAATAGTCTTCACCACCTTGGTAAATAATATACTATTAAAATGTAGCCTTTATCAACAAAAAAACTTCAAAAGTGATAAAAAATACCCTGTATGAAGAAATATATAAAAAATATATTATTTTTCCACCAGCTATTGGCATTTGTAAAACTTCAGTTACCCTTAGATAAGTTCAATCTTTCAAATATTGAAGTTTCCATGCATTATTCTTTGCTGTCAATGTAAAGTTCAAACTGTTTAAATAATAATGTTTTAATCTAGCATTCCACTTAATAACATTCGAACATAACATGGAATTGTCAAAAAATCAATCAAACCCTCTAAAGGTTTAAGAGGGATTGCATGAAAGGCTTCTAATAGCCATTACCAATAACGTCATAAAAAATGCATATAATTCCCAATTGAACATTCATGGAAGTGGTTCTGTCGTTTTGGAAAAATATGTTGTGATTTTTAACTATTTTAGGGGAAAAACTTTTGAATAAAACAGTAGTTTCAGTAGGGTGGTCACCCTTGAGAAATATTGAAATTCACAATTTGTGTTTAGTGCTATTTTCCCGAATTGCAGAGGCTGGAGAAATTTATATGCGGATTATTACAAATTGGAGGAAAACTGCAAAAAGTATTTTAGAATAACATTTGGATACATAATTAAAGATCAAACATATATAACATTTTTATTCCTGTGTTTCGAAAATAATAGATTACAACAGAATTCAATAGAATACGAAATGTCTATTTTGGTCAATCAGTAGAATGCAATTAGTTTTATCACTATCACCAATGTAGTTTCCATACAGAGCCATCAATCAAGACGGTGGAACAGCTGAACGAATGTACAGAAGCGTTCGTTTTCAAAATTTTCCGTGCAACAAATCTCAAAAAATACAATGAATTGAGATTTCATATTTTCAGAATCGAATTATCTAGGCTTTCTTTTGGGGATACGGTCTTGGCGTTCAAATTGGTGACCACAAATTGTCAAAGCTGTCAATATCACACCATCACTTAATGGCTTTTTTATAACAATCTAAAATTGAATAGATGAGGCTTTTACTTGAGTTAGATCCATAGTAAGTTATGAAATCAAACAAATTTATTTTGTAAAATCTACATTGTAATTTAACGTTTGAAAAAGCTACTGTGTTAGCGAAACTCGTCACTTTATGTTTAATTACAATGTAGATTTTACAAAATAAATTTGTTTGATTTCATAACAATCTAAAACTTGACCAAAACACCTCATCCCCAAGACAAAGGTCCAAGTTATATTATGTTTAGATTTAAACTCTCAATTTTAATGCATTCTTTAGATTTGTTGCATACTAAATGACCCAAATTTTGTTGCAAGTCAGGGGTGCCAACTGTTTTGAACTGTCTAAATTGTGAGGCCCCTCTTAAGCTGTGTTTTCTTCCTTTGTGTACCTTTATAGGATTCCCATCATATGCCCATATGGCTACAGCTACATCCTCTTTAAAATTCCTAACGAAACTAGCGTTTATATGGATTCCTGTAGGTATATAATTTGTATTTGTGCTCAAAAGCTGCACGCATATACACTAAGCGATCAATAAGTCATTATGAAATAAAATAGTCAGGAAATTTGTTGCACAATAAACTGAAATTTAGTTAGAGAAGAGACATTCGCTGATGATTTAGATCTGAGACTGAATATAGTGCAATTTTGAAGGAAAATAAAAAGGTTATGGTTATACAAGGATGTAAAGAAAACAAAATTGTCGAAGAACAAGAAATAGAACAAGTAGGGGAAGTAATAAGTCCCATATGATGGACAGAACATTTATAAATAATGAAGAATTATCAAAGGATACCAGCCTAAAATTATTTAAAGCAATATATAGGCATTAGGACCCAGTGTCACCAGTGACTTCGACAATTGCGGAACTAGCCAAACGTTACACCCATGCTCAATCCCTTAAGAGATGGGATGGAATCAAAGGATGCAGTCTTGCTAGGATCCCTGGGAAGCTGGAGCCGAAGAAATATTTGGCAATCACCAGGAAAAACCAACGTTTAACAGTAGGATTCCTGACTGGCCACTGTTAACTAATGAAATACCTCCATAGTATGGGGCTAGGGGACACACCTCTATGCAGGATGTGTGAACAGGAAGATGAAACTTATGCGAGTGTCCGGAGTTATCGTCAATAAGAGAGTGTGTGTTCGGTAGTTCGGTGAGTCTTGGTCTACACCTGCCGATATAAAGGAGATATCTCATAGTGACCTGTCCATCTTCCTGGAGGGACACGTTGGACGATGACCTTGGAGGAACAGGAAGATGAAACTGTCAGACATGTCTTATGCGACTGTCCGGAGCTATCGTCAATTAGAGAGTGTGTGTTCGGTGAGTCTTGTCCTACGCACCTGCCGATATAAAGGAGATGTCTTCTAGTGACCTGTCCACCTTCCTAGGAAGGTTAGGTTGGACGATGACCTAGACCTAGGAGGACAACTTCTCGGGAGGATGTACAATGGGTCACATGTGGCCTAAGTGCTGTGAGCCTACAGATACAGATACAGGCCAATATTGACTCATAGTTGTGAAATGTGGGTGCTAAATTAAGCACCGAATAGTGAAATACAGAGGGTTATGAAAGAAGAGAGAAAAAATTAGGGACACAGATATAAGAGGAGATCTAGAAATACAATCAATACTAGAATTTATAAAATACAGACAAAAGGGATGGTGGGGAAATTTACAAATAATGTAAAGCACAAGGCAAATATGGAAAGCAAAAATAGTTGACAAGAAAAGGAAGATGCAGACAAACGTGGAATAGAACTAAGTAAAGAAAAATGGTAAAATATTGGATGATAACACTGTTGTCATATGTACTTTAGTTTTGGTTAAGCATAATTTAATGTACTATAACCTTAAATGTAAAAAAAAGGTTGACCAAAAAAATTTGCAAGCACTCCCACTATTGCTTGTATCAAGATTATCTCGCATCGGTATTTTCCGTCAAGTAGCGATCGTGTATCTCCGTCCCGATTAAGTGGCGACGTTCTTATGTTTGGACAATCCCCGTGACTTCACGACCACGTAATGAGTTGGATGTATTCATTGGGGGTAAACTACCCTTACCGCTCTTATATAACTAGGAATCGGGGGTGGATCTCGATCTAGGGGTAATACATCTTATATATGGTTTTATTGCATGTGCACTTATTAAGTTGATGAATTCGGTGTTTCGACGACGTATTGAGTTTTTGTATTTAGACCGGGTGGTAATTTCTCGCTGAGTGGTATAGGGGTGGTTAATGAAAAGAATTTTTCTATTTGGAAGACGTCTCAGCTTTTAAAGTGAATGTTTTTACTAAAATCAAGACATTCCTTTCGAACACGTAGAAAATCACATAAAGGGGGACGTCTTTTTGTTCATATGTAGACGTTCACTACCTACTCCCTATGGTCACCCATAAGAATTTCAACAAATCAATAGTAGAAGTAATAAACAGTGGCGATTCAAAAAACAAGAAAATATTTAAAACACTTACATTTGGAAACATCCACGGCGCAAGCTCCATCCCAATTGGACTGCTCCATTTTTACCATTAACCATCACTAAAACCGAAATCGGCCATTTCCATTTACCGACCGGCGATTGCCACCACATTTATCTCTTAGTCAAAGGCATACATCACAGAGTTTCCCTATGGTGCAGACTCCAAGTCCACTACGTTAGAGCAGCCTCGAGCGAGTACCTGTCTTTATAAAGTAACTCACCTATCTATAAAAATCGGTTGCATGTCATTCAGTATAGATTACATTTTAGAGTACTATAAAAATACACATCTCATGTTGTAATTTACTAAATTAAATAAATCATACAATTCGATATGTATAGGTAAGATGAGCGTAACCCCACACTCTTTTAAGTAATACTTTTAAGTTTCTACAAATTTCCGAGGGGTAAACTGCGAGACCAATGTGGTGTACAAACCTGGACCAATGCGGACCAATGAGGGACCAATTCAAACCAATGAAGAACAAGACCAATGAAGAACCAATTGAGACCAATGAGGAACCAATTAAGACCAATGGAGGACCAATGCAGAACCAATTAAGACCAATTAAGGACCAATGGAATATAAGACTAGCGCACACTCGACTGCTCGACTAGTCGATGCGGTGTCAGAGTTGCCAGACTGAACATATGGTACAACATATGAAGTTATTTATTAAAGGTAGATATATAGGCAAACAAAAAAGACCCAAAAGATATGATAGCCACAGACGACGAAATACCCGATGAAGTACTGGATGTAAAAATCTCGGAAGAAACAGATGATGGAAAAGAAATGGATGAAAACCAACCTTTCGATCAGATATATACGATCAGCTCTAATGATGTCAACAATGTTTCCGCTTTAGTTTTTGATTCGGTTATTCATAAAGTTCCGAGTGAAGCTCCGATCGAAGGTCTCAATAATGGCAATGAAAGATCTCTCATTATTTCTCAACCTAAGTGTACTAAAGAACTTAATATGACAGATTATTCTGACCGAATTGAAAAAGGCACTTTATCTGAAAAATCCCCGTTTATTAAAACGGATCTCACAGGTAAAACAGTAATAATAAGAAAGTCATCATTTTGTTGGCTTCTTGACGAATCAAATGGCAAAGTCACCACCGATTAGCTTGGCACATCTATCAATTTTTCGATTGCTTCCAACAAGAGTGTGAAAACTGGAACCCGAAGTGGTGTACAAAGTAAAACAAAGAAAAATCTGAAAGTTCCGGGAAAAACTTTGAAAACGAATGTAGAAACAAAAAAAAGCTTCGAAAAAAGCGAAGAACAACTAGTTTAGCGATTACGAGGGGCTGGAAGACAGTGAAATATATAATCCACCGTTACCGAGAGCTCAGATGAATAAGAGGTGAATGGGGATTCTTCAGACGATGTCCTCGATGATAATCTGAGTAATGCAATTAATGCCAATGAAGAACCAATTATGATCAATGTAGGACCATTTATGACCAATGGAGAACCAATTATGACCAATGGAGAACCAATTATGACCAATGGTGGACAAATTATGGCAAATGGAGGACCAATAGAGACAAATTAGTGGACCAATGGGACAATTAAAGATTAATGTCCAATGGTGTGTACAGAATTTTTGTTCCCGGTTTACCCCTCGCAAATTTCTAATCGGAAAAAGTGTGAGGATCACAAAATTTTTGAATTGCTAAAATGAGAGCTTAAAAATTGAATTGCTTAACTTCAATCCGGTGCAGTATCCAAATTAAGATTGTATAGACCACTATTAAAAGTTACTTAAAAAGAAATTAATATTTTTTTAAAATATAATATCTAATTTTGGAAAAAGCTTATTAACCAAAGTACCTTAAGTTAGCGAGTAGTCTAAGTAATCTGGGCACGAAGAGTGTCTTTAGTGAAACATTAAAAGATTTAAAGAATTTTTTAGAAATTATAAAAATTAGTTTAAAAAGATTTTGGAAAACTACAAGTCTTTATTGCACCCAGGGAAATTTCTGTGATCACATTTTCTACTATAAATACAGGCATACAAAGATTTGAAAATTTGGGTAACCACAAAAAATTTCTCAGTAGATAAAAAATTAACTTTATGATAAATATTAAAACGTAAAAAATTGGAAACACCCGAAATAATAAATTGTTGTCACTTCTTCTGAGTTGTCTGGAAGATCTGGAAGATATTTAAAAATTATAATTTTGTAAGAAAATTTTTAGTAAATATGCTAAATTGAATAAATGTTTTAAATTTTGTAAAAAAAATAGTTTCTTAAAATATTTCCGATTGCGTTTTTAAACGATTTTTTTTATTTAAAAATATGCTAGACTAAATAGATGTTTTAAATTGGGAAAAAATTAAGGGGTCTCAAATTATTATATAAATTAGTTTTGGAAGCGATTTTTCTTTTTATATTATAATATATTATGTATTTATTTTTTATATTTCATTATTCTGTTTTAATAACTTTCTGTTTAAATAAAAATATAAAATTGTTTTAAATGGTTGACCTATGGACACCCAGAACGTCCCACCAGAAATCATTTCTTTTTCTCTCCCTAAATTATCCTTTTAGAGCAATCGGTTTTTCCTAGGGAGTTCTGAAAGTCTTATAATATATCAAAAACTATAATTTCACAATAAAATGGTTAATAATATGCCTGACTAAATAAATAATGTCTTAAAAAACTTTCTTAAAATATCTCTGGATCTGAATTCAGCTATAGAAAAAATTAAATTATTGAACAATTTTTCATTTTATATTATAAAGTTGATAAAATTATTTTTTTCTTAATTAGGTTTTAAATTGAAGGAAAAAGTATTTTTTCTGTTATTTAGTAAATAATAATATTTTTTTTTGTATTTTTGTCATTATTCTTGTTCTGAGAACTTTTTAACTAAAATAAAAAATATTTAATTTTGATTACAACCTAAATGATTGACCGATTTGCTCTCAGAAGGTTGCAGAAAAAGCTTAACCTGAAAAAAAAGAGACACAAACAAAAGCCACATAAAAATATCCTCTTGCTGGGGTGTTTCCAATATTCAATATATTTATAAAATTATTGAATTACGAAAAAACTTTAAATAGCAAAAACATTTCAGGCACACTTTTTGAATAACAAAAATAAAAAAACAGTTTATAAAATTTCAAAAATATTTAAATAAAAGAATTATGAGTAGAAAAAAATATTTAGACAAAAAAATTATGAATAGAAAAAAATATTTAAACAAAAAAATTATGAATAGAAAAAAATATTAAAAACAATTGATATAAAAGTTCAATGATTAAAATGGAAAATTTTATATAATTTAAACTATTATTATTTTCACAATTATTTTTATTTTTGTTATTCGTCACCACATTCTCCTACCTTTAGGCATATCGCATTTCTTGAGCTGAAACGAGACCGGTAAAAACTGTAAAAAAAGAAAACTATATTAATTCCACATTGTTTGATTATAAACAGTGAAGAAAAATATTTATTCTACGAGCGGGCGGAAAATTGAATTTTCCACACACATTTTAGTGTGGAAAATTAATTTTCACGCACCGTGTGGCAATAATTTACCACCTAAATATATCAAATTAATAATAAGCCATTCAACAAGCAACTAGCATCTGCTATAAATTTTTAAGTAATGCAAATAATTGTACTTTTACAATAAATTATAATATAAATAATTAGGTATTAGATTTTGACATGTAACTATTATTGTTAATTATATTTTACTTTATGTTTACTTTATCATTAATCTAATAAAATATGTTTCTAAATCTAAATCGGCTGCTTCACCGGCAGACTCGTGCGGAAAAATTCATTTTCCGCACTTGTTAGGTAAATAGCTATAAAATATCTCGAAAAATATGAACATAAACACATAAAAAATGATTCTTAAAGGGAAGAAAATTCTCAATAAAAAAATTGAAGAATGTGTCGCGAGTCACACGGTAAGAACATTAGTCCCTTTTAAGTAATAATCAAATTTTTTGAATCAATAAATAAATACACATATATTAATATAAGAATCTATATTATTCTGGATGAAACTTCATTTAACAAAGATATACAGTAGTATTAATTATAAAAATCTTATCATTAAGTTGATTGGCACAAAGTACACATTAAGTATTCTATTACCTGTTATTAATAATACAATGTATGCTGACAATCAACATTTTGCGCCAAGAGACTAGCTCTGAGACTGAGGAGAGAGCGCGAGAGCCCACGCGCCCAAGGCACATAACGTAACAACGTAACGTAACGGTCAGATCTTTTGCGTGGCGACCTCCCTCGCTTCAAGTAACGTAACGGTCAGACCAACCTAACATAAAGAACTAAAGTTCTAAAAAAACTTTTTTCAATAAATTCAAGACCAGTTTGACGTATTGAATTAAAATCATGAATACTGAATATAGAGTTCTGGAACAAAGTACTCTTTTATTAAAAATTTTCCCCTCTAAGAATCTTTTTTTAAATTAAAGGCTGCATTTAGAACGGAATTTATTACTATAATTACAAAGACAAATTGCATTAAAAGAAAAAGACACCTTAACATTGTTTACGTGATTCATAACATCTGTCCAATCAAAGACCGGATGGCGTCTTATATGACCAGATTGGACTCTTCCTGTTTTATTATTGTTCCTACATTTTCTAGTTGTTAAAACAGTGCAGCGGCCGAGAATACTTTGAATAAAGCTACAGTCTAATTCTTTTCTCGAAACAATTTTATATTCAGTAAATTATATTAAATGTTAATAATTAATAACTTATGCATTCATTTAATCTCAACAGGTTGTAGTCACCCAGAAGAGTCTTTGATTGTATAAGCTCTAACTAGATCTTTCCAATGGTAACATCTTCTCTTTTTCTCGGCTTTACCTATTTCTTCCAATATTACGTTGGGGCTGATTCCGCAAAAGGGCTAAAGCCTTCAGAAATGTATTTCAGTCCCCCTCTTTGCTAGTTCATCTGCTATTTCATTTCCTTCTATTCCAGTGTGTCCTGGAATCCATAGTAAGGTGACTATATTGTTCTCGCCTAGTTCATTCAGTTTGTCTAGGCATTCCCACACCATTTTGGAACTGATTACACAAGAGCTCAGTGCTTTATTGGCTGCTTGACTATCCGACATTAT
Organism: Galerucella pusilla; assembly: GCA_910591695.1. Taxonomy (NCBI): domain Eukaryota; kingdom Metazoa; phylum Arthropoda; class Insecta; order Coleoptera; family Chrysomelidae; genus Galerucella; species Galerucella pusilla. The sequence goes on from CAJUYI010000751.1 coordinate 10,708, forward strand.
GATAATCCTTTGTCTTCTGTATCCTTTATCAATATTGAACTGGGCGCACTTTCTTACGGCGTGGATTTCCGCTTGAAAGATACTTGGGGTTTTTCCCAAGCTTTCGGAGTGTTTGGTTCCTGGCCTGAACACTCCTATCCCAGTTCTTTCTATTGCTTTTGAGCCGTCTGTGTACCATTGAATGGCATTCTTCCCAAGTTTGGTAATGGTATTTGGATCCCATTCCTTCTTGTTGCTTAATTCGGTCACGAATTTCTTTTTCATCATACCGTCTTGTGGCATGTCCCAGGTTGTCTGATTTCTAAGAAGTAACCCAAGTAACATTTTTCCAAGCTGATGGTTTTTAAAGTTGCCTTTTAGCCGCGTAAAGGTTCTCTAATAGTCATTGCCTTGCTTGATGGATATATTTAGGTTAAATATTGTCCTTATAGGAACTAGGATCTTTAGGTTAAACAAAAGTTTAATTAGATTAAGTTAAGAGTTAACAATAACGTTGTTATGGCCTTAAACGAGGGCCTAATGGATTTAAGACTGTTAGGTTTTAAAAAAGTTATATTTCAGCATTATTTTGGCAACGAAAATTCTAAAATAAAACCATTTGATCAAAAAAGTTACCTGTTTAGAACCACTTGGCCACGAGACAATTGCTTAACTATTTGGCACTTTATGCGGCCTATTTAAGCCAATATGGCATACATTAACACCTAAAGGAGTTGCAAAAAGTCATGTGGCTCAAAGTATAACATTATGGAATTAGGCATAACCAACTAGTCACAATAAAACACCGTTGAGCAACGGTCGCGGCATTTAATTCCCATGTTGTTCCACTACTGCAGCCTTTGTAAACACAGTGATGGCTTGGCAAAATATTGTAAGAAGTGGTTATTTTAAAAGAAAAGTCAAGCGAAATTTACAACGAATTACAGCTAGTCAGATAAATACGGCTTATAAATTAATTACCACTCTATAGTGTAAAAAAATTTTAGTTTGTAAATAATACGGCATATGAATAATTTTGCGAATTAAGTAATGACTCTCTTATTGATACCCCATCTTCTAAACAAAAATTGTAATGTAGAAAAAGTTGTAATAGTAATTCACTTTTTAGTTCTTATAAATATACAAGGTATCCGAGGCAAAAACAGTAAAAAATCATCCCAAATAACTAACCCCCCCTCTCCAAAAAAAAGCATTTTGATTTTGGTAATTTGACTTGCTGTAAAATCCAAACGGTTCAAGATAGTATTAAATAACTTACCTTTTAATCTAAATACAACCCTGTATGTACTTTTAATGAAAGTTAAAAACACTTTTCTCTGCACAATTACGGTAACCTACAAAACCAAACACAAACTGAATTGCAATAAAAAGGTGTCGAGAAATTCTGCGTAGTAATAGATGATGCCACTAGATCCTGCCATAGGCGTTAAAAGCTATTTATTGGAATTCGCCCGGGCTTTGCCGGCTAATTGGTCATTGAAAGTGCTATTAGGCCCTGAAAGATGCTAGTTAGCACTGTTTTAGCTGTTTTTATGGCCCATTGGCACTTTTTTAAGCCTTTCGTTCTATAACATAACTTTCTATACTAGCTTTAGCTTTTATAGCAACTTGTAAGCATCCCCTGGTAAACGTCCATTATGAAAAAAAAATTAAAAACTACTATCTGTTTAAGCGTATAAAATATAGGTTAAAATGATAAAAGGAGTAATTAATTTGTATATTTATAGACACTGGAGTATGTAAGTACATATTTTCGTTGAAGTATACATCAAAATAAAAAAAATATTCGTATTTTTTATTTATTTTTTTATGCAGAATTACCACTATTTGATAAGATATTAAAGGCGCGTGTGTTTTACAGCTAAATTACACCTAACTTTACGACTAACTGGTATGCGCAATGAAAATCGGTCATAATATGTTTAATAACATATATTTTCTGTAATAGACTCATACTGAAAATATCGCCATGCATGCTTCCATTAACTTGTACATATTTGTCTCCTTTTACCAAGGCCATACCATATTTTAAAACTAAATGGTTAAATACTAATGCTTTTTACTGTTTCTGAAATGCCGAAAGGCCACGAATAGGTCAAATTAACCAACTAAAAGGCATTTTGCTATAGGGTTAGAAACAGGTGAGCCTGAAAACTTTTAGGTCATAAAAAGGTTATTTTTAGGCTTCTTCAAAGGTTATTTCTGTTGCCTAATAAGGTTCTGTGATATGCGATCTAGTTTCAAATTGGCTAGGGCCTGTTGGAAACGACAACCTCTTCAGGGCTGGGCCCTTTTTTGCTACAGGAGGTTCTACGGGCTAGGAAATAAGGTTATTTGTGCTTAATGGCATTAGTAATAATATTTCTAAAACTGGTTCTGGGAGTTGTTTATAACCTTTTTAGAACCTAAATTGTTACTTGGGAAGAAGGTGGTTTTTTTTAATGATTCCCTATGGTTGTCCACCAGGATATACGGATTAAAATATGAAGTAATTTGTGAATAAGCAAATTGGAAATAGTTGAGATTGCGACCTTATATGTTTTCTTCCTAACAATTACTTCAGAATCTGACAAATCATAAAGTTGATTAGATTGATTTCGTGCTCATAAACAACATTCAATAACGCAATTTAAAATTTCTAATTTGTTACATTTCCTGCTCTCATTTTCAAAACTGATTTACAATCTCCCAACCACAATCCTCAAATGAAGCAGAAAACAATAACAAGATACGCGTTATTGATGTCACGAAGCTCAGAGCAGGACTTGTACACGGTACATTATCTTAAAACGCAGTTGAATTGATAGATAGACATTATTTTTTTTTAATGTAGATTTTTCAACGAAGTCCAAGAATTGTTAGAATATAATAATTAGAGGATCGTTTTCTTTAGTTTTATTTTCGATTTCTTTTGCTAGTACATTATAAATTAATTTACAAATAAATCCGTATCTGTATAACCACAGAATCAAGGAGTGTAGGTGGAAATCGTGAGAAGTGAAAGTCTAAATTTATAGCTGCTAATAGGAATTGTGACAATAGATGGTTAAAAGAAATAACGACGTCTTTTATAATCTAGATGAACTATACAACGTAGATAGTTAGCATTTTTGTTAGCTTCTAATTTAAAAATAGTTTCTTTATTTCATCATCAAATTTCGTCAGTCTGAATTGAAAGTATAGTACATTCAATAGCCTTCTTGGTGTGTGTCATCGTTTGTGACGTATATCCGAGTATGTCGTTCATTTTATTTGTTATTTTGACATATAGCTGACCTTAAATTTGATAAATAAAATCACCAGGATCGTACTCAGCCAAATTTGAAAAGACTATGAAATTAATAATTACCAGCTTCTTTTTCTAACTGAAAATACTTGGGATTTTTGAAAATACTGATAATAGTCCAGACCTCACTAGAACTGTCAGTAGACGTAAGACACATTGCCAATAGCTAAGGTACGTCTGCATCCTATTTTGAATGGTGTAATTTCTGTCTATTGATAGGTCGCGCTTGCATCAACTAATCAAATTTTTCAAGCCAAAGATTAGGGTTAACGTTTGTAATACATTTAAACGGTTCATTATTGTGATATTTTTACCAGGATTAATCACAGACCTGCCTTTTTTTCCATTTCTTCCAACGTAATGTGTTAGAAGGACATTAACAATCGATGACGCACTCCAAGAAGGGTATTCTATAAACTCTAATAATAGTTATTTGGTAGTTTTACCTAGATTTTTGAAAACTTGGAATTTCGACTTTACTTTAAGACTACAAAACTTTGTTGTCAAATTTTATTAAGGTCCATTCATAGTAGATCACATCTCTGATAAAATGTGAAATAAATATTTTATTTTATGACATTCCAAAGATATGATAGTCTACTAGAAATAGAATCCAGTGAAGTGCACGTTCAGGGAACGGTTTTTATTGGGATAGCGCTTTTTTTTCGCTTATTTTGGAAATGTTGTTAATAAAATGCGTTCGTTGCTACTTTTTTGTGTATGATTATTTTTGTTTTCAAAATATGTATGACTCAGTTTGGTGATTTTGTGTATTGAAGTGTGTATCGATTAACAACTATTCCAATGATAAATCATAAGAAAACCTGGATAAAAACTTATGATGCTATCCTGATAACGCAGGTAATTGATTATTGGAAATTTCTCTTTCTAACATTGGTAACAACTTGACTACATTCGGCTGAAATACTAGCTACACATTTATCTGCATTTAGTTGTATTAACGCACTTTCTTTGATTTTTCGTCTTTTATTATTGGGCATGCTTACAAATACCTGACTTAAAGAACTCCCTATCTTTGATATATTTTTTATGTTCACTTATTCGGACTTTCAATGGTCTAGATGTTTCACCTAAATAGAATTAGTCGCATTAACAAGATATCTGATAATATATGCAATTTTTTGATGATTGTTCTTCATTTTTTGGTTTTGTTTTTGTTAGTATAGATCTCAACGTATAGTTAGATTTGAAGCTAGTTCGAATATTGAATTGATTACCAATTTTCTTAATTCTTTCTGATAAACCCCTAACATACGGTATTGTCAAGTTTTTTAAAATTATGTTAACTGAATTATTAATATTATTGTTATTATTATGGGGTATTAACAATGAGCCCTTCTCTATATTCTTAATTTTTATATTTACAAATTCTGCCGGGTAATTATTGGCATTTAAAACATTTTTTAGTAGAGTTTTCTCCTTTGTGAAATGATTATCATTAGAACAAATGATTCTGGCCCTATCGTATAAAGATTTTACTACCCCTTTTTTAATGCTTATAGCATGCTTTGATTCAAAATTCAAATACCTATTAGTGTGTGTTGGCTTACGATAAACACTTGTTTCATACCCTGTAGGTGTTTTATTGATAAGAACATCTAAAAATGCAAAAAATTGTTATTTTCAATTTCAATTTCAAATTTTATAGATTTTTCTCCTTCATTTATATATAATGTAATGTTTTTCTTATTTATTTAAACAGTTTTTACCGTGGGATAAAATTATACACTTACTATTATGGCTAATTACTATCGATTTATTAAAGAAACACTTACACACTATAATAATCTTAATTTATATACACACTACTTAATGTCTATTAATTTATCTACACACGGTATAATAATTGTCCTAATTTATATTCGACACTATTTATATTCACTTCTGTTCACTCACTGTATACTGAAACTGTTTACCGATTCACTGTATACTGAACAACTTCCTCATTCACTCGAAAAGCCGCCTATATACACCTAGTCCCCCAAATCTCTAGAACTTTCGCGATAAACCATTGTATGGCCTGGTACATTCCCAGAACAGTCTGGATTTTACCTGCGAAAGAACCTTTCTAGAAAGCTCGCATTCATCGTTTGCGACAGGACCGGCTTCGGAATTAGTGAGTTCGTAACAATAAGTACGTTAAGAAATCATTCAGAGATACTAAGTCATAAGGCCATATTGCAAAAATGTAGTCTACATATCTCCACCAGACAATTGGTTTTAATTTTTGATTATTTACTATTTTGGCTTCATTCCCAAAAAATAAGAGAAAAGATAATAAATAATGCCACAAGGAACTTACAGAAGATATTTCGACATTACTATTGATTTTATGAAAAAAATAAAAATACGAAAATTGTAGGTAATTGTCTTTAGTTTAATTTTGTATATAACTTTTTTTATCATAAAGCAAGTCGGAAAGGAGCTATTGCCAAAAAACTGCTTTTAGGCGCAATATTTTCAATATGGCAGCGCTGGTGGCAAAAATACAAGATGGCAAAATCAAAAAATCGGAAAGAGCACATCAAAATCTATGAAATAACCAATTTTCAAACCTCCCGGAAAACTTTCCAGGCAACCACTGTACTATAACGATAATCATCAGTATGTTTTATTTCTTTAATGAAATATCCTGTAGATTTTACAACACCACGTGTTCAATAGCCAATGTTAGAATAACGGCTCTCTCCTTGCATTACCGAAATGAAATTTTCCTGGGGTGAAACCCTTGGAGGAAATGAAATGAATCGGCTTTCTTGTAAAACGTGGCTTCGCTTCTAACGGTTCTGATTGCGTTAATTGAGCTTTACAGAAGAACTGAGAGTGACTCATAGCATAGATCAATCTCCTTAGTTATACGTATATACATTTTCATGTTATATCAAAATTCAGATAAATTTAATAAAACATTTTATCGCTTCCTTTCCTGTGAAATTATCGTCAAGATCAAACAAATCTACTCTCACTTATCAAGAAATTGATTTATTGTTTTTGTTGTTAAATATAGTATTACAAAATGGATTCCGTTCCAAATATGTATATACGATCAAAATTGGCGATTTTAAAATATTTGAATAAAACGGAGCAAGAATTAAATGAATCTGTCACAATAATAACAAACTGGTTCAATTCTCAGCCGCATTTACCAGAAACACCAAGTAAGTTTTGATATTAAGACAATATATACAGGGTGTCCCGTGAATGAGTTCCGTAAATTAGAGACATGATAGATCGTTAAGAAATATTTAAAATACCCCTTCTCGGGGGATGGAAGTACAAATTTAAAATTTTTTCTAGGTTATTGTCTCTTAAAAACACATCGGCGGTATTAATTGTGTCAAATTCTAATAAGCCAGTGGCGTGGTACGAGGGGTTCGTAAAGTTTTATTGTACCATATTTTTGAAACACCTTGTATTTAGACCTTAAAACTTTTGTATTCAATTATTTATTAAATTTCCTACATAAAAGATACTCTTTGTTGAACTCGATAGAACACTCCATTTTCAAGATTTTTTACTTTTTATTAAAAAAAATAATTTTCTCATTTGTATTTTTTTACCTACTCGGTATAACATTTTCTGTTTTTTTTTTCCAGACAAAAATAGAATAGAATTTTTTTTATTAAACAACAAATTCAACATTGAACACACAAAACGAAGATTAGATGCATATTATACGATGAGAACATCCTTAACCACAGTTTTTGAATATTCCAATCCCAGTACACCCGAAATGCAAACAACAATCAATTCCGCGTAAGTATACTAACAATAGTTCTGCTGTCAGCAACCGAAAGTATACCTATTATTACAGTCAAATAGTTCCTTTGCCAAAACAATTGGATAATCTTTATGGTGTGATGGTATTAAAGTTGCGAAAACACGTACCACCAGAGCTTGATCCCCATTGGTGGTTGGCGGCAGTTATAAACGCCCACGAAATTAACATTCAAGAAAATTTAATGATGAACTATGTAATAATTTATGATCAGGAAAATTTAACGATAGAACATGTATTAAAGATCACCCCGATGTTTATTATAAATTGTGTTAAGATGGCGGAAGTAAGTATTTTTGTATTCATGAAATGTCCCTAAACTGAGGTCGCTCCATCATCCACAACTTATGTTGGCAACCATGGAGTTGGTAACAGTAGTTGTCATTATCGCTTGGTTTTGTTAGAATCATAGATCTATACCTACACTAGTTCTGTGGATTGTTCAAGCGACGGGTAATACGATTTGGCATGAAAGTAGATAGGCCATGGACCACTTACAAAATGTATGATAGATGATAGAACTAGGGCTAAATTGATACTAAAAGTTACCTAGGACTACATTATTATAAGCTCACAAGCAAAAAGTTAAGAAAATCGGCAAATAATATTCACGTTAACTTTTCATAATTATTTTTCAGAAAGGATTGGGTGATCGCTTAAAAGCAATACACTTTGTAAATAATCCTCCCGTATTTCAACTAGCCTTGAAGATAATAAAAACTTTAAT
>CAJUYI010000751.1:23519-42406 GCA_910591695.1 Galerucella pusilla
AATATTTTTTTGCGTGATCGATCTTTTTTGTTTATTTACAGCATCGGTTGTCAGGTCGGTAGGTTGTGTTTACTGGTTTCTAAGTCTAACACGTCGGTAAGTGATTTACTTACCGTTCAGACGTCGGTAAGTAAACTACGTCCTAGCCCTACATACATTTAAGTTGTCCTAAATAATATATTACTTCATTCATTACACGAAAGAAACAAAAAAAATAATAAGATTGATAGTTTTTAATGAACAGAATCGAACAGAACAATATAAAAAGTAATAAATAGCATGAAAACAATTTCACCAAAATGTAAATTATATTTTAAACTGATCGAGAAGTATAAATGTCACTTTTGACATTTCGTTCATTTCGAAGAAATTTAAATTATTTTATTCGAAATTCGAATATTTCATTACGATCGCGCAAAAAATGGTATAAGCATTTCGAACGTTAAGGGTAATACCTACCGGTCTCCAGCAAAATTGGACGGCGGCCTCGAATTGCGGACCGATTACCTGATTTTAATAATTCCGTACTCGAACTGCGGACCAAACCAAGAAGACCCCTCTTTTAAAAACCATGAATTGCGGACTAAGCCTTCCTCACAAATACGTACATCAAATTGCTATTCACTCAAATCTATTACGGAAAATGAGGATGCAGCCTTCCTCACAAATACGTACATTAAACTACTACATACTCAAACCTATTACGTAAAACGAGGATGCAGCCTTCCTCACAAATACGTACATCAAACTACTACACACTCAAATCTATCATAGAAAACAAGGATGCAGTCCTTCTCTTTCGACTTGGTCCGCAATTCATGGGTCATTAAAAACACATGACAAATTTTGAAAATCATTTATGGTTTTTGGTCCGCAGTTCATGTACGCCCAAATTGGAGGCTTCGCTACGCTCAGCCTCCAAACATTGCTGTCGACCGGTAAACAACCCTTACCGTTCTTGATACTTAATATACTATAGCTTTTAAATATTGGGAGAAACGAATACAGCTTATACAGTCGACGGAAAAGCTTTGTAACTACACGAGTATTTAAAGGGCAATTAACAATCTCGAACATTAACGCACTTGCTCTGCTCGTGAGTTAAATTATCTCGATTGTTAATGGCCCTCATTAATACACTTGTTGGTTAAATAACTATTTCGATACACTTTAACACATTTGTTTCTTGTTTTTAGTTCAAATTTCATAATTCTTTAAGCTCACTGGCAGAATGCATTCCTTGGGATATGCTACCAAATGATTACGGAGGAAAAGCTTCATCTATAGATTCATTCAAAAGTAAGTACATAGTTCAAATCACAGATTGCATGTAAGTATTTGACCCGTGGCGCCAGGAGCGGGTAAACATACAATGCGGTTCCTCCCACCACCTCAAATTTAGTAGCCGAAGTGCGCATGCGTCCAAGTAGCCTTTAACCTTCTATTCGAAGTGACTGAATGTGAGCTGATTAGCGCAGCTGCATAAAATACAAGTATTTTATGCGCAGCTGGTAGGGTATTGAGCTACAACTCAGGGGTCGTAGGTTCGAAACCCGGTTAGGTACTTGGTCTTTTTGTTTTGCTTTTTATTTTCTATTTCTTATTTTTTTTATATTTTTATACATAGTTACACTTTAATCAACCGGGTTTGGGCCTGGGTTTTCTTGTTTCTTTTAGTTTTATATTTCTCATATATACATATTTATTTCAATATTGTTATGTTACTACTAAATTTGGCAAAGTCTTGAGTCATGCGCAGTTGATGGAGCCCCATTGTATGTTTACCCGCTCCTCTTAGATAGCTCCATGTGTTTATGTATGTTTGGTTGCCGTTACTAAGAAATCAATAATGATCAAATTTATGTAAGTAATTACATTACTAATATTGAATAATTATAATTTCAGATTTATGGCTTGAAAAGCTAAAAGAATATCGTTATCATTTTGATAAACTAGATACCTTAAGAGTTAACGAAAGTCTCAGACCTGCTTCAAGCAAAGCGGCAGGAACACCATCTTTTTTTGAAGGTTTTGCCAAACTCTTTAAATAATAATATTTATTTACGACAATTGTTATTTAAATAAAACAGAATTACCTTCATGCTTCATTATTTATAATAAAATATCTTTCCATTTACTATAGGTACCTAGGTAAGGAAGGTAGGTAAGGTACCTATAGGCTATTGTTATCGGTTAAAACGAAATATATTAACGGCCGGTTTTACAAGAGAGATTTATACTAGGTATAGTTATTCTGGGAATAAAGTTATACCAGAATTTATACCTAGAATAAAACTAGTTGGTTTTACGATGCTTTTTTACATCGGTATAGCAATTCTTACTCGAAGAATTGCTACACCGGTGTAAAAAAGCATCGTAAAACCAACTAGGTAGGTATAAATTCTGGTATAACTTTATTCCCAGAATAACTATACCTACCTAGTATAAATATCTCTTGTAAAACCGGCCCTAAAAAGGTTTATAGGTACCTACTGCATCAAATTTTAAGTACTTTTATTTCTGTTACGCCTATATTTCAGACGTAGCTTCCTCTCTGTGTTGCTTATTAAAATAAATGTCATCCAAATCTAATTATCGAAAGTGCTTCACTTTCATTACCATGTTTTATTAAAAGAGGGCGGTTGACCGAACCGTGGCAATCTCAAAATAAAGTACGGAAAACTCGACCTTACTGCGACATACTAACGAATCCCTTTTAGTGTATTGTAGCTTCGGAGCTATCACGAAGGGTTACATCACACAAACACTCCCCTATACGAGGGTGAATCTAATGAATATTTGTAGTACGTAAAATGACAGTATTCCTTACGGGTGGTAGAGTTTTATTAGTTAGGATCAGCTTGGAATTTCATTAGAATATCTCGGTGACTCATGCTAAAGAATTTCATATATCGAATGGGTAGGTAATTCAAGCAGAATAATTTTCGGAATTCCCGTCTACAAAATCCAGAATTATTAATATGTTTCAAAACTAACGTAAGCTGGTAAATTATTTTAATTTTTTTTTAAATCATATTAACTTTTATACGTCAATTTAACAAATATTTTCAAAAAATGCAAAGTTCGCGGAAAAATATTCACACATCCAAAATATTGATGGTTGAGCCATCTATCTATTGTCGTACAAAGCTAGCATCTAGTTCTACAAAATTCTCTACATAAGGCTCTAAAAAAAAGTAGAAAATCTGAAATTTTATAACATAGTAGGTATGAAATATGCTAGAGGGCTCTGCTTGGCATCTTCTTTGGCTCCGCTTGACATCCTGCATCTTTTATCTTTTACAAGTTACAAATCACAAATGCAAATTAATTACAACGCTTTAGTGGGTGCTGTTGGTTTAAAAATAATAATGAGGATGTGAACCAATTATCTCTACAACAAAAAATGTAAGTAGTCTACTACAATTACTTATTAGAGGCGATTTTAATCCATTCATTTTGCAGGTCGGTAACTTGAACCAATTTTTTTTGTGAATTATTGAAAGTAGCGAAAAAATGGATCTTGCTGAAACGATGAAAAACGTTCTTGCTAAAGGCATGCAACAAGCTTCAGTCAACGATTTACCATCATCAGCTAATATGGGATTTCCTGGTACAGGTTATGTCACAGAAAAGTTATACATGTTATTACAATTATATTTGCAAAATAAGGGCTGGAACCCCTCTGTCGAGCTTCTACAATGTTTTACAGAATTGAAAGAAACTTCAATGCTTCCCAGTGCAGCATATTTGCAGTAAGAGAAATTTTTTCATATATTTTCAAATGTGTTATTCTGCATTTATAATTTTTAGAATGATGGCTTCTAGAGTTACTTTGGATTCCCAAGGAAGACTAATTTTAAGAGAAAATGGTAAAATTATACTACCATTTGAACATTTTGCAAATGCTGTAATGTTAAAACATATGAATGGACCACATGGACTACATTTGGGAGTTGAAGCAACAGTTAGAGCTGTATGTGGTGTGATATTTATGAGAATTATATAAATACAAGTAATGAAACAAAATTTATTTACAATCTATATATCTCTTAGGTAATGGATTCATATACAATAGGACGTGAAAATTTTGGCATGGAAAAAGAGTTCATTATTGAGGTAGTTCAGAATTGTCCAAACCCAGCTTGTAGGTATTACAAAAATCAGATGGAGCTCACACAAAAAACATTACAACATTTGAATGCTGGTTACTTGGGAGAAACTCCATCTACGGGAAATGACATAAGAAGTAGTAAGTTGATAGATTAGTTAAGAATTTGTATGAGTAGTTGATTTATTTATTTTTGTTAAGGATTAAGTGCTGTAGACATTGCCAATCAGGGTAATATGGAAGTTAAACCAAATCCACCGATAATGGAACGCCCAAAGTCTGTTGCACCAACTCAACAACAAATCACTGCAGCTTTAATTCAACAGCAAAATCGTGTTATTGCACAACAAAACATTGAAAAATTAAATGCCAATTTGGAGAAGCAACGTCAACAAATGCAACTTCAACAGCAGATAGATTTAGCTAAAGGTCAACAACAAAAGCAACAGCAAGTACAACAACAACAACAGCAGCAGCAGCAGCAAGTGCAACAACAACAGCAACATTTTGAGCTACCGATAATGGAACATAAAATAACTGATTTCTTAAGAGCTAATTTAGAAAATTTAGATGGTAAGTAGACTTATTGCGCTTTTTGAAAACCTTTTTTTTACAATTACTATTTTTAAGGATTATCATCTGCAAACAAAGACTTGTTAGCACTACACAATGGAGCGTGGACTCCAACTGCTTCAAATACACCGTCATCATCTTCGTCTACTCCAGTAGAAAAAAGTGTTTCAGAAGGAGGTCAGGAAAAAATCGTCAGAGCTTTTAGTGAGGTGATGAAGAATATGGCACGGATGAAAACTTATGTCCGTCCTGCTATGTGTAAGCCGTATGGTAAACAATCGGAAGCCTTGCAAAAAAGTGAGTTTGAATAACTTTCCAATAAGATATGTCTTTTTTTATTATATACATTTTCAATTCCTTCATTATGATGACATTCCGAGATTGAATTTTTGAGAGCCCCTGTTTGTGTAGCTTTCGAATAATGATTCAAGAAGCTTTGATCTTATCTGAATAACTCATATGAAAAATTTATATCAACCAACAAATTTTAACTTAGTTTAATTGCAAGTTTTGTTATTCACAGCTCTTATGGATACCATACAATTAATTCAATCGTTGAGGAGTTTTCTACCTCCTCCTCACATACAAGTAAGTTCGTGGAAAAATGAGGATAAACATCGTTATGAAGAATCTTAAATTTTCTTAAATTGTATTTGGGTACTTGTTGATTATGACTATAAAAATTAATTTGTGTATAATTATGATTAATTTAGGACTATCATTTCCTGTGATAAAATTGAAGCAGTAGAAAGAAAATTGGTTGAAATGTCTTACCAATTAGAAACATATCATATATTTTATGAAAAATGTATTCAATTTACAAACTTTATGGGTTATTCATGAAATAATATTGCAAATAGTATATTTATTAGATGCTATACATAAGGTACATTTGAACTACTTTTGCCAAAGAACTGACAATTATCACATTCAAATTGTGTCAATAAATCTTATATTATAAAACATAAAAAAAAATCAACAGATACCCAATTTACAGTGAACATTTCTTATATAATCATCACCTATTAACCCAGTGTAGTTGTTTTTTTTTATATATATTATAATTCATGATACACTTTGGCAGCTCGAATGTAGTTGGTACATACCTTATCCTTTAAAAGGATATAAATACTTGGTATTTTTTATGTTCCTTTAGTTTTAGTAATTTTTCTTTTTGTTGCAATATGAAAACATGTGATTTGGTTACAGTGTATAGTTACAATCAAATTTTCTTTTTTATTAAAAATGTTTACAGAAGAATAAAGCATACATGTTTATTCACTAAACAATAATTATCTTTTAACAAGCCTTTTAGGCTTTGTAATTTCTCTCCATACTTTTCTATCTTTGGCCTTTTCTCTTCATCGGTTCACATTCTTTTCTTTCAGGTCTTCTAGTACAACTTCCCTCCATCTTTTCCTTGGTTTGCCTCTTTTCTTCTTGCCTTCCGGAACTCTCCATGCTATTAGTTTCACTATTCTTCCTCCTTCCTCCTGTCACCTGAAAGTATAATTGCGGCACATAGGCCCATGGTGTAATAGAAAAAGGTGTGTTACTGCGCACGACCAATAAAAAAAAACTTCCAAACCGCCGCCATATTGAAAAATCAGCCTATCAGAAAATAACGCGCGAAATCAAACGCTTGACAAATAACTGAATTTGAAACGAAAACAAGAGACAAAATCTTTATTTAACAATAAAGACACTCACTTAAGGTGGATTCATGCAACAAAAAATTAAAACTAAGATTAATTTAAAACTAAAACTAAGAAGATAAAACCATGTTATTTTTTAATTTAAATCTTAATTTCTTGCATGAACATCTACATTACACGCACATGCTTCTTAGTTTTAGTTTTAAATTAATCTTAGTTTTACTTTTTTCTTGCATGAATCCACCTTTAATCTTCCAATGTTCAGAGTTCACAATTTATTACAAAAATGAACGATTACAACAAGTAAGATTTGGTTGTGTAGGTTATAGTTATGACAGTCATTCAAAACATTAAACATATGATTGGCAATATGGCGGCGTTTTGGAAGGTGCGCAGAACATGACGAAAATTCGTCTTCCGTGGAAGCACACCTTCTTCTCTGTTACACCATGCATAGGGCTTTTGTATCTACAATCATAGGTCGATAAAAATAATATTAATGTCAAGATTTGAAAGGACAGTTTCTATTTAGGCAAATTTTGGACTGGTGCTTTTTAATTATTGAATAAATTTTCATGTACGCTTTATTTAAATAATTAATACTGAACCGCACATTTAATATCTTCCATTGTATTTTATGCAAAATAGATTAAGTTTATTTCAATCAGGAATGGCTCTCTAAAAAGGAAAGAAATCAGTTGAAAAAGTTTTTGGTTTTAATGATAGTTAACAAGATACAAACGGAAAGTTCTATGACTCTTTTTTATCAATATGAAAGTTTCGAAGTGCCAGTGATCCATATTCTGAATCAAAATGTCACTGTTTTTTGCTAATTAAATGCTGTATCTTTGATCTATTCCAATGGGCCTTTTCAGTAGATGCTTAAATCTCAAAACAAATATTTTACTTGAAAGCTTACTGATAATTTTTCACTTTGTGGCCTATTGATGCTCCCAACAGATATTTTGGACTGGTTCAGACCTGGAAAGTCAGCTCCTCTGAATTTTGCACTCATTCTGCATCCCTCAAAACGGTTCAGGATCTTACTTTTTCAATTTAATATAAAGAGAAACAAGTTCTAATTTTCTTAAACGGTTTTTGATCAAAAACTTTTTGAAACTAGATAAAGTTTTATTTGTGATACTGCGTACTTAATCAATTTAAGTCAAAGAAGAGATTATTTAGGGAGATTATTTAAATTGTATTTTTTTTTCTTTTGAATACCCAAGCACAAGTTATTGCTACTTTCAAATAGTATATTATTTTAGTTTTTTAAGTGAATGTAAAAAATTGTTCCGATACCTTAAACAAGTATATTCCGCGTTATTTTGAAAATACAGCTTTTGTTGCTTGAAAACTTTCATTAAGCATTAAGGAAAGTTTAAGGTAGTCGTAGAATACATTTTTTTATTTATTCATATTTCTATCCTACGTTAACCTTGATAGGACAATCTGTAGGAATATTATTGATTATTATCCAATACTAGTCGATCTACTTTTATATAATTTTTACAGTTGTATGAAAATAGTTCATAAAATGCGTACTAGGATGAAATATTAATGGATAAAAAGGTGCAGTGTTGGGAATAAACCACTCACTAATTTTTCCAATAAAATATTAGAAGTATAATTTATCACATGACGATCTCTAATATTGTTGTATTGGCAGAAGTTTTTGAGTCTTGAACACATCTAAATGACAATTAGTATAAGTGGCCAGGATACAAGGGCTTTTTCAAATTCTAGTCATTAAAAAATAAAATTGAATATCCCAAAATTTGAGCTGTGATTCCAAAATCCAGTCAATCATTATTGTATAATTTATATTTTGATTGAACAAATTTATTTTTGAATATAATTAAAAATTGACTGTAGATCTGAGCCTATTGAACTAATCTGTGAACATTTTCGATAATATAGCTAAGTAATTTTTCAATATATAATTAATAAGCAGTAATGTAGATAAACTGTGACATTGTCGATATTGTTGTTTCACAGATTGGATTGTATCTGGAAAGACTGTTAACAGATCTGGTGAATGCTAAGTATATGTAATATGTTTACATATATTTAAAAAATATGTATCTTGCCATTACATTTATAAGTATTATTCTGCTTCAAAGCTATTTACTCTTATGCGGTAGTTATACAGTATTTTTGCCCATGTGATCTATTGTTTTTTGTTTAATTTAGGTAAGCTTTTGTGCAATTTACTCAATAAACGAATATTTATGAATTATTTTTTCATTTACCTCATATTTATCTCACAAAACACAAATAGTGAAGGTTTTGAGTTCCTAGCCTATTTGTAAGTACCTTGAAGTATGTAGATTGATATAAAAAAAAGTTTACCAGAATCGATTTCCCAAATTATAAAAAAAATGAAGAACTTTTTTTTTTGAAATTCTTCAATATTTCACGCTGGGAGAAAGATGGAGAAGAATAAAAAATACTACCGTGTAGGGGAAGTGTTTTGCAATAAAAAAGGTCTCTTGCGTTTTTTTCCTCCGATCAATGGTTTGTCCGTAAAAAATTCAGTAAACTAAGTATGTGTTCCGCATCCGCGCGACTCTGCTGCACGGCAGAAAAAAATTTAATTAATTTTGTAATTATATATTCTTCATCTTAGAATTTTCCCCAACATTTCTACGCAAACCCCATTAAAATTACTCCAGTTTTATCAAAGTTACAGTATTTAATATATATATATTTTCTTGTAAATTCAAGATTCCTAAAATTTACAAAATAATGAAAAGTGTCGTATTTCGTAATCAGGAAAAATTAATTATCCGTAAATTTTATCTATGGAACAGACCTGCCAAATAACAATTTCCATCGTTCGAAAAGTTGTTTTAATGCCTCATTATTATATAATATATTTTTTATTGAGATACTTGGTTTTTGATTAGAATATAATATTTATATTATATGAGTAATTTGCTATAATTGATTAGGTGCTATGACAAAAAAATACCATCTTGAAGCCGACACTTTCCTCTTCAAAATGCAGTATTACAATTATGTATCTACATTATAACTGTACAATAGTTTATAATGTACTCCGCCGCGCTTCAGAAAATAGAGTCGTGCGGATGCGGAACACATACTTAGTTTACCGAATTTTTTCCGGACAAACCATTGCTCGGACGAAAGAAACGCAGGAAACCTTTTTTGTTGCAAAACACCCCCTACACGGTAGTATTTTTTATTTGTCTCTACCTTCTTCCCAGCGCGAAATATTGAAAAATTTCAAGAAAAAAGGTTTTTTGATTTTTTTTTCTAATTTGGGAAATCGAAAGACTGGTAAACTTTTTTTATAATAATCTACATACTTTAAGGTACTTATGAGAAAGAAATCAGCCATATTGCTAATTACTTGTAGTTGTTAACCCTATCATCTGGCCTATTATCTTTTTACCTTCCTTCTCTAGGATTTTATAGACAATCCTGGATAGTTTTGATCTGTCATTTTTATTGTCAATCCATATCTATTTATTGACTGCTCCTTTTCTTTTTCATGTCAATTTACTACTTCAACATATTGTTATCAACTGGTTTGTTTTAAATCAATACTTCAATAAAAATAATTTATTCTTGACTATATACAAAAATTAACAATCCAATTTATACATAGATATATAAACCTTTCAATAAACTATAATAAGGGTTCAATATTCATCTCTGCGTAAAATTCTGAGAGAGGTTGTTCCCACCTGTTTTCAAAATAAATGTTCAATAAGAATTCAGCGTTGGTACCTGTTTTCACAGCCCATGGTAGGTATTGTTTTAAATAAAGTTCGCGATGTTTTGGCAATAATCTAATTGGTCCAAAGATAGCACCTCCTATGCACATAGGAAACTTGGTTTGAATCGCTTCAACCCATTTAACTGTTACTTCTCCTAGCATATTGGTGCGCATCTGCAAAACTGTGTGTATTAAATCATGCACTTCTCTATATCTTTGAACAACATAAGCCAATTCCGCATCATCAATGAACTGTACAGGTATTCTAGAATCAGGTGTGACTTTATTTTCATTCAAAAAATTAGTGTAGGCTTTTCCTATGGTGCCATCAGGTAGCTGAGCAAGATATTGCAAATCTACAGTTCTTGTATTTATCCTGGGCTTGTCTACAAGTATTTTGGAACCTTCATTAGATTGTTGCATTTTATTCAAAACATATCTAGCTGCACTATCTCCAGTTGTTTCTCCTAGACAAGCTATCATATCTCCTCTATAGGGATTCACAATTGACACTACTGCAGAACCTACAGATAATAGAGTTCTTTGTAATGAATTTGTTTCAATGTGATTTTGTCCAAAATCATCCTGAAACGAATTAATTTGCACTGAAAAATATCTAGAAAGTCTATAATTCATTATTGACCGATATCTTGGAATGTCTAGAATTTTCTTCATTTTACATATATTTGTATAATTAATACCACAAGTAACTAAAATAGCATAATATCGTCTCTGATCTCATATTATCATAACAAAATCAAATCTCGTAGAAGGGTAACATAACCACAAAAACATGGAGACTAGACATATATATCTAGTCTCCATGCACAAAAAGTTAAATCTCAAACGTCAATTGGGCATGTCCACCAACTGAAAAGTTAACAGTAATGACAGTTGCATTAGGGATTATAGATTTATAATTTGGTTGATATGTATTGATTTTAATTTTTAAAATACCTGAGCTATTGAAACAATGTCGAAGAACACACCAATTCAAAATTAAACGAACTAAAACGCGATCAAAATAGCTATTAAGAACCATGTTTTGTGCAAAGAATACTTGTCTATCATCAGATTCATTATGTCGACTGTCACATAACGGCACGTGAATTTTCCTAAGCAAACGTTGTCAAACCGAAGAAAGAAGAAGAGAATATAACAATAATCGACATAAACAACAAAACCACCGCTTTTTTAATTATTAAGTTAAAATAGTTGTTGTTTTCTCGTATATTATATTTAGTTTTTCTTCAAAGGCACTCTTGAAAGTAAAAATGTATAGAACAGATAAACAATTTATGAAAAATCCGGCAACCGCTCCATGTAGAATTTACATTGGAGGATTAGCGAAAACAGTGATTGCTAGTGATTTGGAAGAAAAATTTAAACAGCATGGGACTATCGCAGGTCTCAGCTTACATACAGGCTTCGCTTTTATTCAGTTTGAAAAAGAAAGTGAAGCACATTCTGCAATACAAGCAGAAAATGGTTCAATTGTATGTGGCAGGAAGATTATAGTAAAACAAGCCAATCAACCCCAAAAAGGAGGTCCTCTTAACAAAAATAATCAAGTCATACCAGATAAACCAATACAAGACCTACCCAAACCTTCTAAAGAAACTTCACCACCACCGCCTCCTATAAATGTTAATTTAAAACCAAGCTTAAAACCCGAATTTGAGCAAGATCCTGGGGAAGATATGATTGAAGATGATAGACCAAATATTAGACCACCAGGACCACCTAGGCATAGTGAGGATAAAAGTTTTCATAAAGGTGGGTTTTATTATGTCCTTTATAAGTAACTTGGTATGAACTTTTTTATTCCAGGGGGTAGAAAGGGAGGAGGAGGAAGAAACAGATCTAAAGATAGAGAATTTGATAGATTTAATAAGAGATTTGAACCTCCACCAAATCTGGATGTTTATAGAGACAACCGAGAGTCTTATTTTGGAAGAGATCTAGATTACCCACCACCTAGAAATGAATCGTATACTTCAGTATTTGAACCACCTCCACCAGTACCAGAGAAAAATGATTGTGAAATTATTGTTGTAGCCAAACAACTCACGTAAGTAGACCAATTGAATCCAGTTTAGTGAGCAATTAAGTAGAACTTAAAATTGACTTTTTTTACAGAGAATATGCAGAGTTCATTGAACAAAAGTTGAAAAATCACGGACTGTTAGTGGATCTACTATTTCCTAATGAAGATGTTCCCATTGGAAAAGTTTTGGCAAATATTTCAAGTAGAGGATGTCTTTATGCCATTCTAGTAATGCCTGTAAACGAAGAACACCGTAGCTTAACACTTAACATTCTTCATGGTATTCCACAAGGTAACATATCAATTTACTTTAAGATTTAATATATTTCATTTCTTTATTTGTTGTTTTATTTTCATGTACATTTGAGAACCATTCATATATTTTATATTTTCTTAACATAGCATTAACTTGATATTTGTTGTAGAACATAGAAATATGCCGATAGATGATGCTATGATCTTAATAACCAGAGATTTTGAAGCTTATATGAAAGGTGATCATTTGCCTATTGACCCTACACAAATGACTCTAAGTGACAGGCATCCTGTCCAAATGCAGGTACGTGATGACTTTTTGCTGAAAACATTTTTATTCATGTTAAAATCACTTTAGTGACATAAAAGTTCCTTGTGGCATCACTTATTCTTTTTTCTCTTATTTTTTGGGAATCAAACCACAATAATGTTTTTTCTGACACAACGAAAGAAATTTGACCACTAGACAATCAATAATATTTTGAAGTTTAAGACTACATTTGTTGTCAAATTTTATTAAGGTCCATTCATAGTAGATCACATCTCTGGTAAAATGTAAAATAAAATATTTTATTTTATGACATTCTAACGATATGATAGTCTACTAGAAATGGAATCCAGTGAAGTGCACGTTCCAGGAACGGTTTTTATTGGGATAGCGCTTTTTTTTTTTTCGCTTATTTTGGAAATAAAATGTGTTTGTTGTTACTTTTTTGTGTATGATTATTTTTGTTTTCAAAATATGTATAACTCAGTTTGGTGATTTTTTGTATTGAAGTGTGTATCGATTAACAACTATTCCAATGATAAATCATAAGAAAATCTGGATAAAAACTTATGATGCTATCCTGATAATGCAGGTGATTGATTATTGGAAATTTCTCTTTCTAACATTGGTAACCAAATTTGACTACATTCGGCTGAAATACTAGCTACACATTTATCCGCATTTCGTTGTATTAAAGCACTTTCTTTGATTTTTCGTCTTTTATTATTGGGCTCTTTCAATATTATTTTTGTCGAATCCCATTGAATTTTATGCCCCTCTTCCCAAGCATGTTTACAAATACCTGACTTAAAGAACTCCCTATCTTTGATATATTTTTTATGTTCACTTATTCGGACTTTCAATAGTCTAGATGTTTCACCTAAAAAGAATTTGTCACATTCACAAGATATCTGATATATGCAATTTTTTGAAGATTGTTCTTCATTTTTTGGTTTTGTTTTTGTTAAGATAAATCTCAAAGTATTGTTAGATTTAAAGCTGGTTCGAATATTGAATTGATTACCAATTTAATTAGGAATTAATTTCTGATAAACCCTTAACATACGGTATTGTCAAGTTTTTAAAAATTATGTTAGCTGAATTATTAATATTATATATAAATCGTTCATTTAGTCAAAAATAACTAATTTTACATAGAAATTTACATGATAATACATTCACATTTAATATAAAAAATACATAAGTATATATTTAAAATACCTTTAAAATGATAAAACAAAGTCAATTTTACAAAACATAACACAAAAAAATACAACATCTAGTAAGCAACAACAACTAGTAGCAAATTATTAAAAGCCTGTACACCTTTAAAAAAAAACTAAATTTTTTGTACATTTTTTCGTGGCTCTATGAACTCTAAAATGTTGCTTATTTCCAGTATTGTGTTCATGAACATCCTGGTTATAGCTTAAAATATTTTGTAAATATACTGGTGAAATTCCTAATTTAATCTTAAATATAAATATCACGGAATAAAAGAGTAAATATTTTTCATTTCATTCATTATTGTTATTATTATGGGGTATTAACAATGAGCCCTTCTCTATATTCTTGATTTCTTTATTAGATGCTTCTAAGTCTTCTATCCGAAAACCGACAAATATCGTCCATCCAATATGACAAACTGATTATTTATCTACAAGAACGACGTGTACTTCAAAACGAGTACGAAATCGAAGAGGGTCTAACACCCACCGAAGAACCTGACGCCAAGCAAGCAGAACTGCAAAATCGTATAATGAATATACTGAATAAATCTGGTGAGGTAGTTCCTGAACGTCCGCCGAGTAACGAATCCACGCCTATTTTGAAAGATCCCACTGTTCAAAAAGCATTAGACAGTTTGATGTTGGGGGACATGTTTAAAAATATTGCTGGATAAATTGTGTTAGATGTAGTGATTGAAATATTTTGTGAAAAATAATGTGCTGCTTGAATAAAAATAACGAAACCCTCCATAAATATTTTATTTACAAAGTCAAAAAAAAAACGATACAACATAATGTACAAAATTTATTTTTCTTCAAAAACATCAAGTCTATTTTATTCCGAAACTAAAAGAGAGAGAAAACCACAGTGTTGCAAGAAGTTTATATGTGTCAGTGTATTACAAGGTATTAACATAAATTTATTAATTAACATTTTACAATAATACAAGTCTAACAACTTTTAATTGGTTATAAGCAATTGAGTCTCGCTAGATTGAATTTCTTATTAATTTCATGAAAGATATACATAGAAAACTCCAGGAAAATGAAAAATAATACGTGGAAATAAAAAGATTTCTCAAATCTTGTTACAGCTTCTAACCTGTTTTTTTTTAATCTCTAGGTCTAACGAGATTCAATATTGTCAAGTGAATCTTTCACAAAAATCTATGTTATCCTTTAAACTGTAATTCAACTTATGACATCAGGGCGAGTTGTACCAACAGTTTGCTAAACTTGGTTTATCTAACCATAGGGTTAAATTTAACAAAAGTTTAAACCGGTACATGTACCAGTGGCGTTTTCGTGCAGTTTTATTAATCAATCATTTTGAAAGATTGGTATCAGTGAATGCTGGACGAATGAACTACTGTGGAGTAAATTACTTACGTTTTGCCAATGAAAAATATAAAAGAAGAATTTTTAATGCGATTCTAAATTCTAACCCCCAGTCTCAGTTTACATTCTCAGTTCCTGAAGTGTTTTTTTATTTTTGCATATTATTTTATTTGACTAAAAATTAATAAAAATAAAAAAAAGGTCAGAAAACTTCACGGCCAAAGAAGAACGCCTCCTCTTGGGTTGCGTCAAGCAACAGTGGAGCGTTATTGAATATAAAAGGACTGACGCAGTCAGTAATGACGAGAAAATAGAGGCGTGGAAAAAAGTCGCTCTTAATTTTAATACATCTAGCGATCGCTACAGGGACTTCGGCATCCTAAAAAAATTAACAAACATGAAAAAAAAAATCCAAAAAAGCTTTCGCGGAAGAGAAACTGCAGAGACTTGGCACAGGTGGCGGAGAATATATGTTCCATCTCCTGCCAATGATATATTGATGTGGAACTGAAGGAACTTTTAGGGAAACAAGTCAATGGCCTCTGTGCTCTCAAGTTGACGATGTCTAAAGCTGCATTTACATTCACTTCGAAGTCCAAGCCCAGTTTGACATTTGATAATTTATCATTTTCATTCTCCGTTTTCATTGAAGAAATTTATAGGTTATGTCCGTGGTTTATATTTGTCCAGTAATTAAAATGTGTATGTTTTTTAACTACCTGTGTAATTGAACGAAATGGACACTAATAAGAAAATAGTGCTTCTTGGAAGTTCTGCTGTGATTAAACGGCATTAAACAAATGACATGACCTGATTACCTGCAGCTTAACCTCAAAATTAGACATTTCTTAAATTTTTATTTGCCATCAGCAAACTGTTTGTCCCACTTCGAAGTGCACTTTGAAGTCAGCTTCGAATTTTTTCCAATGTAAATGATACTGTGCTGCCCCCATATGACAAACACGCCAATTTCAAAACAAATTTGACTTGGAATTGAATGTAAATGCAGCTTTAATCTATCCAAAAATTCTTGGTCATTCCATTCTGTAAAATGGTTAGTTCGTCGCCGAAAGTTTTGTGGGCGTCTCGGATATAGGTACTTGTAAATTTACAAGTTCATTAAAATCTTCGTCATCACTAAAATTCAGCATATCGGGATATTCCATCATATTTGGTGAAAATAAAAAATTTACAGAATCCACTGACAGTTGAACAAAGTTTTTAGGTTAGAAAACTAGGGTTATTATTTTAACCACTCATTTTTGGGCGGTTAACAAACCCGTTGGCAAAACTCTGGTTACCCACTGATCCAGTCTGGTACAACACCCATTTTGTTTAAACCATTAGTTATGTTTTAAACCTTGTTGGTACAACTCGCCCTCAAAAGACAGACTATCACTAATAGTTATACAAACATTTTACAGATTTGCATTTTATAGTCAGAAAATATTTTGTGTGTAATTCTAACATTCAATTAAAGTTTTGTTTTTAAATCCATTTGAAGAAGCATACATATATATATAAGTGAATACATACAGCGTGTCCCTCCTATAGGTGAAAAAATTTTTAAAATTAATTTAGTGAAAAATGTTATTCTTGATAAAAAGTTTTGCTTGTTCTGAAACCCAATAAATTGAAATAAAATTCAAGTTTTTCAAAACACGTCTCATTTTATGGCCAAATGGCCAATTTTATGAAAACCTGTAGTCTGACTTTTTGACATTTCTTCACATATTGGCTAATATCTCGAGAACCTTAAGGTTTGCAAAGTTTTAGTCTACGCCATTCGATTCAGAATTGAATTTTCTATAAAAAGGAATTTTGAAAATTATGAGACTTCGCGAATTAGTAAAAGTTTCGGTGTGGAAAATTTTCAAAACTCGAGAATTCTAAAATTCATATCTAAGGTTTTTCGATGTGAAAAATTCCTCTTTCTATAGAAAATTAAATTCTGAATCGAATGGCGTAGACTAGAACCTTGCAAACCTTAAGGTTCCCGAGATATTACCCGATATGTGAAGAAATGTCAAAAAGTCAGACTCCAGGTTTTCATAAAACTGGGCATAAAATGAGACGGGTTTTGAAAAACTTGAATTTTATTTCATTTTTTGGGGTTTCAGAACAAGCAACATTTTTTATCAAGAATAACATTTTTCACTTCAAATTAATATTTAAAAATTTTTCACCTATAGGATCCTCCACCTGTGGACACTCTGTATATATAAGTGAATTTTGATTTAAAACGTTTAGAACTATTATATACCTATCTAAGAAAGCATAGTTTTGGAGTAATCTCAGAATGAGCAAAAATAAAAATATGTTTTTCAAAAAAAATTTGGGAAAAGAACACATCTCGATTTATATATATAGATAATAAATAAACTATATACAATATGTTAAAAACAACCAATACAGTTTCACAAAAATATTTACCTTAAATATAAGCTAACTCCTAGAAAAGAAGTGTTTTATAAAAAAAAGGAAATGAGAGAAGGTCTAACAATAATGATAGTACTTTATACAATATGTCCCCCTAAGTTGGAATCATATGGAAAACTTTTTTATTATTGATTTTAGGAAAAAAAAGGTATTCTTCAGTTCTGCATCATCTAAAACCTATAATACAGTGATGAAATATCAAAATTTTCTAACTAGCGTCTTGGAGTTCAGGTAACATCGGTCACGAAGATGAACGAAAGTTAGTAGTTGAAGTGCGCATGCGTCCAAGCAGCGTTATCACTCAACGGTAATAATCAACGATTCTAATATTAATAGAAATTAGGTATTAAAACTACTTAAATTTATTAAGATTCACAGTAAAATGGAAAATAAGTGCAAAGAATGTGATAGTGGCTTTAGTGCACTATCAAGTTTATTAAAACATGTTAGAAAATTTCATGTTAAAAATCTGATGGATTTGGCCTCTCTTCGCTATAGAAAAAAACATATATAGGTATATATATTGAAGAAAATATGTAAATATCAGAAAGCCCAAACCCGGTTGATCAAAGTGCAACTATGTATAAAAATATCAGAAAATAAGAAATAAAAAACTAAAAAAAAAAACATGAAAACCCAGGTACTAACCGGGTTTCGAACCTACGACCTCTGAGTTGTGAGCTCGGCACCCTAGCAGCTGCGCCAATCCACTCAGATTCCGTCACATCGAATAGAAGGTTAAGCGCTGCTTGGACGCATGCGCACCTCAACTACTAACTTTAGGTCATCTTCGTGACCGATGTTACCTGAACTCCTAGACGCTAGTCGTATACGAGGTTTGTCAAAAAATATTAGTCTTACTCAAGAGAAAAGTACCTTTAAATTTGACAATATCGAAAAATGTTACAAAAAAAAGTTGGATATGTCGAAACATTAGTATGAGTGAAAATTAAATTTGTTTCTAACAATAATACGATCTTAATTTCATAACTTGGTGCTTGAATGTATTTTGTCCACGACCACCTAATAATAAGTCAATATTTTACCTCCTAACTAAAGGTATATGGTACCCATATATCAACTGTCGTGAATTATGGTTCATAATACACTGTAGTGTATTATGGTTCATAATACACTGTAGTTGTATTATGGTTGTTAATTCACGACTAGAGATGGGTTTACAATATGGAATAAACTATTGAATCTGTGTATTTTGTTCAGGAAATT